>PVLC010037004.1:0-15511 GCA_004027655.1 Graphiurus murinus | reverse complement strand
AAGCCTGAAAAATCACTTTCTTATCAATTCCCCTCTGACTTTCCAACACCTCCTTTGAAGTTAGAAAAGGTAAATGTCAGCCGGGCGTGGTGGCGCACACTTGTAATCCCAGTATTTGGGAGACTGAGACTGGAGAATCCAGGTTCGCAGCCAGCCTCAGCTACTTAGTGAGGGCCCTCTGCAACTTAGTGAGACCCTGTTTCAAAATAAAGAATAAGAAATAGGACTGGGGTTGTAGCTCAGAGGTAGAATGCCCCTGAGTTTAATCCCCAGTACCAAAAAACAAAAACAAACCAAAAATAAAAAGAAAGAAAAGGCAAATGTCACTCACCACTTACAATGAATCTGAACACAGGCAGTGTAATTTGTCCCAGTATTATAATGATGCCCATAAATCAGTTCAGATACTTCAGGGAGAAACCAACTAATAAAATGTAAGAAAGGTGGGTGAGACAAACATGCAGATTAGGGAGTAGGTGATTTCAGTATGCTGGGAATTTCCTGTGTTTTAAGTATAGAGGTTTGGTCTCTTATTTATTCAAAATACACTTATTGATTATGTTGTAGACCAGGAAATATGTTAGCTATGGGGAATATACAGTGTAGGAAGAAATTATCACTACTCCCTAACACTGGCAATATAGGTTAGTGGTTTTCAAATCTGACTGCTCATCAATGTTGACTACATTTTTTTAAAGGTATAGATTCCCTTGATCCCCCTCCTGGCATACTCAACAACCATAGGACTAGAACCCAGAAATCTGAATGTTTTAAATACCTCAGACTCAGAGTTGAGGACACTCAAGTTTAGTAAGACAATATACTTTTGGCACACTTGGTAAGTCTTACAGTATTTTTGCTAATTCAATCTCATTTAAGCCTCAAGCAAAACAGTGGGAGAAGGAACAGATTATATTTACTTTGTAAGTGTGAAAATTGAGAAGCAAAGCCCACCAAAACCACAACCACCAAGTGACAAAGTCAAGCCTAGAATACAATTCATCACCCCTTCTCCCTCCCCCACCCCACACATATCCTGTACTCTGCTCTCTGCTCACACTTCATTAAAAAAGAAAAAAAAAAAAGAAGAAATGAAGAGCATCTCATAAATAAAGTACACAGGCAGAAAAAAGAATGTTCTTGTTACTAAGAACTAGATCAAGAACCTGGTGTGGTGTCTGGCTTAAAACAGGAGCTCAATAAATGCCTTTCAGTTGAATTGGATTGAAGCTCCTCTGCCTACGACTGGTGGGGAAAAAAGCAAGGCAGATTGATGTCGCAACTCTCCAAGCAATTAATGATCATTGCCAGTCAGTCAATGCTCACCAAACATCAGGTACTAATATTAAGATGTTGCATCATATGTATTCATATTCATTCTCTCTCTCTCTCTCTCTCTCTCTCTCTCTCTCTCTCTCTCTCTCTCTCTCTCTCTCTCTCTCTCTCTCTCTCTCTCTCCATCCTCCAATTATGAGGTGGAAACCATTACCAACCTCATTTTCTAGTTGAGAAAAGTGAGAGATAGAAAAGTTCATTAACTTAGTGAGGGTGCAAAGCTCTCAGGCATTGGAGGTAGGACATGATCCTGGCTAGAAACCATGTGTTCAGCCTGTCTGCACCATACTGGATTTCCAGCTTTTAGTCATATCCACGGATAGAATTAAATTGTGGCAATTTTTGTTCCATATTTTTTTTTCAGTTACACCACGTTCTCCACAGCCCCAGCATCATGACTCAGTTAGGAAAATCGAACCTTGCCAAATTCCCTTGGCACTGATTTCAATGCATACTCAGCTATTTTATGTACTTGGCCAGTGTCTCACCTCTGTGTGTCATGGCACCTCTGCTTTTCTGCCTCAAAGACCTCTCCAGAGCTGTAGAAGCCTTCTCAGCTCCAGTGCAAGTGGGGCTTGAAGGCATTCACATTCCCAGAGTCATCCCTTACCCAGCGGCTCCAGACTCACGGTTCTTCAGAGGGATATTTCTGAGGTACCATCTCCAGGCTCCTCAATGTCAGGACCATTGTGATTTGGGGCCATATCATTTTATGTTGGGTGGGGGAGGCTGTCCTGTGAGTTTATTTATTTATTTTTTGTGCTACTGGGGATTGAACCCAGGGGCATTCTATCTCTGAGCTATATCCCCAGCCCTATTTTTTATTCTTTATTTTGAAACAGGGTCCCACTAAGTTGAGGAGGGTCTCAATAAGTAGCTGAGGCTGGCTGCAAACCTGCAATCCTCCTGTCTCAGCCTCCCAAATACTGGGATTACAAGCATGTGCCACCACACCCAGCTGTCCTGTGCAATTTAAGATGTTTAGCAGAACGCCTGGACGTTGTAATGCCTCCCTGTTTTAACAACCAATATGGCTCCACACGCTGCCAAATGTGACCTGGAAAAAGATCACTCTTGACCAAGAAACACTGAACTACATAAACTGACAGAAGGTCCTCAAAGAATAGCTCTCCAGCTGCCCACCATAGTGACCAATTCAAAAGCAACCCCTTTCTTGTCTTTTCTCTCTTCTCACCCGCTATTCCCTGAAGTCACACCCCAAATAAACTCCTCTAAGTCCTTTATTTGACCATGCTTTTAGGGAAAGCAAACTCAGATAATGAATATTAGAAAGTAACCTTTAATCATATGCAAAGATATCAGTTGATGGAAAAGTAGTCCACCAGCTTCCTATGGAAGAATGAACTCCCACTTGGTTCTGTCTGAGACTCAGGCAGACCCTCGTGGCCCACTGGAGACCTGCAGATGGATGGCAATCCTGTGCAGGAGCAAACTTGCTTGGGTCTGCTCCCCTCCCAATGGCAGGTGGGTTGTGCTACTTAGTACAAATGGAAGCCAGCCCAGATTAGATGTGCAGATGCCTCGGGTCAGGAGCAGTGACTCACAACCTGCTTTCCACTTAACTGACCCAGGATCCCTGAGATTGAGACCTGGGCCTGTATGTGTTTTACACCATTCCCTGAAGTAGTCCTGATGTGCAGAACTGAGTGTCCATTCCCACCTGCCCATGCACAGCTGCAGTGCTGATGGACAAGCGAGTCCATGCGAGGACTGAGGAGAAGAAGAAGCTGGAGAACCATGGCCGGCCCCTGAGTCCTGATTCCCAGCCCAACCACAGCAGCTGTGTGGCACCTCTGAGCTCCTCATTGTCCTGCCCAGTTCCAGGAGCCTGGGGCTGGGAGGTGGGAGAAGAGGGAAGAAGCGGCCCAGCTAGTGCAGGCTCTGGCAACCAAGCCTCAGAGACACCAGATATCCTTTGATTTATGCCAATGGTTTGCAAAGTTCTTGTTCAGGAAATGAAAGTCATGAAGCTCATCTCTGGGGGATTGTGTGTATGTGTGTGTCGGGGGCGGGGGTGCTCCCTCATTCAGACACCTGAATGAAGGACATGGATCCCAAGCCCAGGACCACACAGCCCAGCCGGCATTTCTGCGTGCATGGCAGCACTCTTTACACCGCCAAGATGTGGAAAAAACCTAAGTGTCCACCAATGAGAATGTCAAATACACACACACATGCACACACACACACACACATACACATATGCACACACACACACACACACACACATGCGCATACGCACATACATGCACACATACACAGGAATAAGTTTACTCTTAAAATTGAAAAAAGGAGCCAGGCATGGTGGTGCACACCTGTAATTGGAAGACTGACATAGGTGGATTGCAGGTTCAAGTTCAATGTCGACAACTTGGAGAGACCTTCAACAACTTAGCAAGACCCTATTTCAAAATAAAATAGGGTGAGCTGGGAGTGTAGCTCAGAGGTAGAATGCCCCTGGGTCCAATGGATCCCCAGTTCCACTGCATAGATAGATAGATAGATAGATAGATAGATAGATAGATAGATAGATAGATAGATAGATGAATGAATAAATAAATAAATATTAAAAGCAAAGTAAGGGAATCCTACCATTAGTAATAACATGGATATACCTCGAGGATATTATATTAGTGAAATAAGCCAGACACAGTAAGACCAATGCTCTGAAACATTTTTTTAAAAATGTCCAACTTGGTGTGGTGGTACATGCTTGTAATCCTAGTACTTAGGAAGCTGAGACAGTGGCTGTGGCTAGCCTCAGCTACTTAGTGAGGCCCTCTGCAACTTAGTAAGACCTTGATTCAAAATAAAGAATAAAAAATAAGGCTGGGGGTGTAGCTCGGAGGTAAAATGCCCCTGAGTTCAATGCCCAGTACTGAAAAAAAAAAAGTGAAACTTATAGTACCAGAGTAGAATGGTGGTTACTAGGGGCTGGAAGGTGGGTGGAAAGGGGAAATTCTGGTCAAAGAGTATAAACTTTCAGTTATAAGATGAATAAGTATTTAATCTACAGCATACAGACTATAGTTAATAGCTATATTGTATATTTGAAATTTGCTTAAAAAGTAGATCTTAAGTGTTGTAACCACACAAATATGGTAACTGTGTGAGGGATAGTTATGCTCATTAGCTGGGTCATAGACATCATGTTACAGTGTGTACATGTATTAAAACATCATCTACCCGACATATATGCAATGTTTGTCAGCCACACATCAATAAAGCTGGAAAGATTTTTTTTTATTTTTAAAAAAAGTAAATACTCTTACAGGCAAATTAGTACATGAATAAATGACCTTTTCTTTCTTCGGCACAGCAGACATGGTTCCCTGAATACTAACACTGGTTTCTAAGTCCCTGACCAGATCCTGTTCAATCTGACCACACAGCAGTATCATTCTTTCTAGGTGCTGTTCAACCTTTCACCCCTATACCCTAGGTGTTCTTTTAATGGGAAGGTCTCAGGACAATGGCATAACAGTCTTCTATTTTTGCAATGTGCTGGTGGAAAGGTTCCAAAGACTAAAGCGTGTCTTTATTTAAACAGTTAGAGAAGCTGAGGTCCAGAGAGAGAGCCAGGAGCTTGTCCAAGATAACACAGCAAGGCGGTGCTAGAGGCTCCCAAGTTCATGTCGTCTTGTGTCCAGTCCAAGTTGCATGAGGAGGAGAAAAGAGAGAGAAAAATCAGCAGTACAGTCAACTGTTCCCTCCCAGATCTTGGGACCCATGATTTCATAAGTAAAAAAAAAAAAACACTTTCTCCAGTAAAACCTGAACTGATTTTCCCATGACAAGGAATTTCACACTTACTCAGAAAGTTCTCCTGAACAACAAGAACCTTGCTTGGTGTGACTTTTGTGCTTCTGCTTCCTCTTGAAGATTCCAGTTAAATGGAGCCAAAAGGATCAGTTTCCACTTGGCCTCAGTGGACTTCCCATAACCTCGGCCATGACCTAGACAGATATTTAGAGCCCAAAGGAACCAGAAATATTCCTTTCTTTCCTTTTCCTTTTATTTTTTTTCCAAACCAAGTTGTCATTCCTCCACCTCTACCAGAACCAATAAGCACATCCCTAGCTCCAAGCACTGTGTTCTTGGCATCTTAAAATCCCAGAAAAACTGGTAATGAGGCCAGATGTGATTTTCCCCACTGAACAATGGTCCTGAGGCTGCAGAGAACATGTGTCATTGAAGAAACAATTATGGATGCAGAACTCTCACAACATAATTCAGATTATTGTCGCCTTATTGTCATTATTATTTTGCTGTCCTTAAATTAGGTCACTGTGGGTAGGGCCTGAACAATGTTGTTTTTTGTTTTGTTGTTGGGTTTTTTGTTTGTTTGTTTGTTTTTTAAGTCTTCAATTGTGTAGCCTCGGGATTGGTGAAAAGTTACAATGGTTATTTTCCAAAATTGACTGTCATTAAAAAAAGAAGAAGAAAGAAAAACACCTGGATACAGGTGATTTGAATACAGAGCCCCAGGCTCTGCCCGGATCAAGGCATCTTGGCTGGGTCCCTGAAACCTGTATCCTTTACAATTACTTCCAGTCAATGCTTGTTATTTGGGAAAGTTTGGGATCTGGCAAGTTTGGGAAATACTGAGTGATAACATGCATTTTTAAGCACACCCAAGAGACACATCGTGGGAAGCTTCCAGTAGTGACAGAAGAAAACCCAGTCTTGGACCAGGAGTTCCCCTCCGGAGGCCCCTCTCCATTCGGGCAGGCCTTTCCTTGCCCCTATCCCTGCCCATTGAGCAGCAATCTCCTTCTACATCTCTTCCCACACCCAGCCTGGCCCCTGCCCCTTAGGGCCTGTCTGTCCTTCTGAGCTCAAATCCAGCGCCAGATTCCCTTACCAGACCAGCATACACTGATCTCTCCCTCCTTCGGGCTCCTGCATCCTCAGGCCTGCTCTGCATTCATCTGATTTTCTTGGAAAGCCCATATAAGGCTGTTGCCTTCCTAAAGCATAAACTCTGTGGGGGGTGTACTCAAACCCGAGCAGAGCTGGGGTGCAGCTGCTGAAGGCAAAGCTGCAGGGCCCAATGCCACCGTCCACTCCACCAGGCAGACTGGCTTGCTTCCCCCTTTTACTTCCAATTCGTGACCCAGCATGCAGCACTGGGCAAGGGTTCGAAACATGCATTGTGGCCAAGCATGGTGGCACACAACTGTGATCCCAGTACTTGGGGGCTGAGACAGGAGGATTGCAGTTTCCAAGCCAACCTCAGCAACTTAACGAGAGCCTGTTTCAAAATAAAAAATAAAAAGGATAGGTCTAGGAGTGTATTTCAGAGGTAGAATCCCTCTGGATTCAATCCGAGGAAGGAAGGAAGGAAGGAAGGAAGGAAGGAAGGAAGGAAGGAAGGAAGGAAGGAAGGAAGGAAAGAAGGAAGGAAATAAGTGCACTGAGCTCATGAGTAAAATTTCAAGCCATATGAGCCAACATGCTAAAAGTTATTTCCAGCTATAAATATTTGAGTACATACACAGAATTGAAATTACAGTTGCAGAAACTAACTGAAGACTAGGGGTGTGACTCAGTGATAGAGTGCTTGCCTAGCATGAACAAAGAAAGCCCTGGATCCCATCCCCAATGCTGCAAAAATAAGAGGAAGAAGAAGAAGAAGAAGAAGAAGAAGAGGAGGAGGAGGAGGAGGAGGAGGAGAAAGTAACCAAATAACCTACATACAACTCTGCAACTCAAGTTTGAATCCATTTTAATTTCTGCATATATGTAGTTCTCAAACTTTTTAGCCCCTTTACCCTCTTTAAAAATTATCCAGTAAAACTGAGTAGAGTTGTACACACCTGTAATCCCAGTACCTGGGAGGCTGAAACAGGTGGAGTGCAGGTTCCAGGCTAGCCTCAACAATGTAGCGAGACCTTCGGCAACCTAGCAAGGCTTTGTTTCAAAATAAAAAATAAAATAGGGCCAGGGGTGTAATTTGAAGTCAGAATGCCCCTGTACTGTTCAATCCCCAGTACTAAAAGCAATACAAAAAAATTAAAAAATTATTGAGTAACAGTATTAATGCTATTTATGTTATTATTAATATCTCATTGTTAAATTTTTGTTTATGGTGTTATAACTATCAATATTCACTATATTGAGAATTAAATGATCATTTTAAATATTTATTTTAAAATAACAATAGTAAGCCCATTATATGTTAGCAGGTTGACACAAATAATGCATTTTTCATGAAAAATAAGCATTTTCCCAAAACAAAAATAATTTGAGAAGCATGGCACTGTTTCACATTTTTGCACTCTCTTTACTGTTTGGTGTAATGGAAGTCAGCTGGCTTCTCAGACCTGCTTCTGCATTCAACTTGTTGCCATATTATAATCACATAGCCCCTGGAAAACTCCACTGTCTACCCATAAAAGAATGAGAGAGAGAAAGCCAAATAAAATCTTTGTATCATTATAAAAATAGTCTTGGCCATATGGATGTGTTAGGGGGCTCCTAGGGTCCCCAGATCACACTTGGAGAACTGTTGCTCCCACATTTCATAATGCAAGTTCTAGACAGTAGGAAAAGCTAAATCAGAAAATTTGTTTTTCTGCTTTGAAAGAGAAACATAAGGGTTTATCTTATTAGGATTAATCCTTTCTTTGGGGCAACAAAGCAGAGAAATTTGAATGCATATTCTCATTAAGTGATGAAATATTACAGATTTTAAAATTCACACATCATTTATCTTCATGAAACAGAATATTCATAGCAGCAGCACACAACTTTAGATTCTATAACACTGCTTCTAACTTATAGCCTATCTTCTTTCTGAATCTTTGTGTCTTCCCAATCATGAGGTGTTCTAGCAAGTAGGCCAAGAATGGCGTAAGACAGTAGACAAAAACGATAACCATGCATATCTCTTAAAGGCATCAATAGGATTAAAGAAATCAACACACAGAGTGCTTAGAATAGTGGCTGACACACAGAAAATTGACTACTAAATATCTTTCAACATTTCTTAAAAACAGCTAGAAAAATAAATGTCTGCAGTTGACCTTACTCCCCATAATTTAGCATGACTTATAAAAAAATGTGTTCAGAGTAGTAATTTTCAGGCTGAATTCACTTAAAACAGCCTTCCCATAAAAGGATCAATTAATTGAGGTCTCATTATAAAGTTGCCTGCCAACAAATCAAAAGTGAAGCTTGAAAATCTCTACTAGAAGCTGAAAACCCCCTCCCTTCCCCCAGGAGCCTTTGTGCATAAAGTGGTAATTAGCCTTGCTCTAGCAATTGCTAAATGGCAATTAAATTTAGGTTGACCCCTGGGTTAATAGTACACCAAGAACTGCTAATGTCAAATGTTTACTGAGCAATAGCAGATTCAACAAGCACATACTGAACTCACTACAGGTAAACCCTGGGAGGGATGGGCAAGAAAGCAAAGACTAGTTGAATTTCCACCCTCTGGGAAGAACAGAGCACTCTGCAGGTAGGGAACAGGGATACAGCTAAGATGCCCTGAATACTCAAATAAAATCAGTAAAAATGCTTATGAAAAGCCAGGCCTGGTGGTGCATACCTGTAATCCTAGTACTTGGGAGGCTGAGATAGGAGGATCACAGGTACAAGACAGCCTCAGCAATGTAGTGAGATTCTCAGCAACCTAGTCAGGCCCTGCTTCAAAACAATAAAAATGGCTAGGGGTATAGCTCAGGAGTAGAATACTCCTGGGTTCAATCTGCAAAAAAAAAAAAAACACAACTTGAGTAAAGAGAAGGTCATCCTGACTTGAGCCATCTAAGAAGACTTGGCCAGCACAGTAACTTTTGAGTTGGGTATTAACAAATGGGTGAGGTTTCACCAAGAGGACATGGGAGGAAGGAAACGACGCTAGCAGAGAGCAGACCTGGGCATGATATTCTAGTATAATGGGAGTATAATGCAACTGTGAAGAAGACTGGAAAGGAATCAACCCCATTTACACAGAGGTGTGGCTGGACTTTACTCCACAAGCAAAGAGACAGCCTTAGTGACAGTGTTCGTAAAGCTTTACCAACCACAGCTCAGTGTTTTGGTCGTATGAGCATCACCTATTCTATGCAGGAAGGATACAAAAGAGAGACATCAGAGGTAGGAAAACCAGGGAGTAGGCCATGGTGACAGTCCAATGGGAGAAGTGATGGGGACAATTAGTGTCAGTAGAAAATCACTCTGTTCTGGACCAGGTCTGTGCATGTGATGTAAAATTTGAGTGTGTTCAAATTTACCCCAGGAATAAATGGGAGAAAGGAAACTGGAACAGGTTGTGGACTTTCCCAGATGAGCCTCCAACTGAAGCATCACCTTGCTTTCCTCCAAGATTTTTGCTCCAAAGTTCTAGTTTCCTTTTTGCAGTAGCCCAGCCTCATGAGACTGCAGAGTCAAAATCTTCCCCTGTGAGTCCCAGGACTGGTGGCTTGCCAGAGCCCTCAAGATGTTAACCCTGATAGGAGCTGGCTCTCTGCCCAAGAAAATCAAGAAAGGCCCCACACAGGAGATACCTTGCTTGGATCTTCCCTGGGTGTTGCAGCAGAACCTGATATCAGAAGCCCAGATGGCAAGCAGGGCATGGTGGTGCATGCCTATAATCCTAGTACTTGGGAGGCTGAGACAGGAGAATCACAGGTTTGAGCCCAGCCTCAACAACGTAGCAAAACTCTCAACAACCTGTAGTAAGACCCTGTTTCAAAACAAAATATAAGAAAAGGCTGGGAGTGTACCTTAGAGGTAGAATGCTCCCTGATGAGAGGGAGTGGAAGGGAGAGGAGAGGGAGAGAGTGGGAGAGAGGGAGGGGGAGAGGGAGAGGGAGAAGAGAAGGCCCAACTGGCAGAGTCAGCTTGGGCTGGCCTGTGTATTCTTGTCTCATCATATGAGTTATTGTTCAAACCAATCTATTAAAAGTTATGGATTTCACCTGCAAAGTCATGAGCACATTCACTTTCTATTTCCAGAAGCAGTTCTTTCTTTTGACAGCCTCAGCATTGACATCTTTTCTCTTTTTTATTACTGCATAATTAATTCTCTTAGATTCTACAATTGGACATGAAATATACTCTGCTTTCCCTCCAAATTTAAAATTTAAATGTTAGCTAACAACTCAGACTAAAAAAAGGAAGAAAGAAACTTACCTTGGGCTGTAAGTCAAAATAAATCCCACGGCATTAAAAATTTAGGGATTAAAAGAATAAACCATAAAAGCAGTAAGAAAAATATACATGAATATTCATAACACCTTGTACTAGTAATATATTTTTTTAAATATGACACTAAAGGTAGAAGGCACAGAGGAAAAGATGAATGGATTTGACTATAAAAACGTTTTACGCTTTTGGATTAGAAAACTCGAGACTGAGGAAGGTGACTAATTTGTCACTGTGTTTTCTCTTGTGTTGCTTTAATATTTATGGATTACTTTTTCAAGTAACAATGTAAAAGTATAAACTTCCTAGTAAAAAAAAGACAAGTAATACATTAAAAAGAAAATGTATTTGCAATATTCATCACATCTATCACAGACAAAGGTTATTATATTTAGCATATGAGAAAATCATAAATAGTAAGAATGTCATAAAGGCTCTTGTTCAGAAATGGACTTTGCAAATAGACAGGGCAGCCAGCTCCATTCTCCCTCTTAAAAACTATATGACATGGACCATGTTTTCTCCTTGCCTCAGTTTCCTCCTCTGCAACACAAAAACAACGCATTTCCGGGAGGTCATGTTGGAAAAGATAACACATACTTGGAAGAAAGAAACAAGAACTCTTGCCTTCTCAGAGTTACTATAAGGAATAGAGGAGGAAAATTGTGAAGTAATAGGCCCAATTATTATCATTGCTTCTAGAAAAAAACAGACCCACCAATTGAAAAATGGACAATGATGATTAACAAGAAATTCACAAAAGAAGAAAAGTAAATGATGAACCACAAGGTTGGATGTTCAATCTCAATCTTATCAATTCAGATAACTTCATGTTACAATAAAGATCTCACTTTTACTCATCTGATTATCAAATATTAAGAATAATGGCAGTGTGAGATGTTGGCACTTTGATGGGAGTGTAAATGGTATGAACTTCCTCAATGGCAAAGAGGCAATATGCATCAAAAGTCTTGAAAAGTATATGCACACTCGTCAACAGTTCAACTCAGCAATGGTACAAAACCAATATGCACTCAGTAGAAAGTATACAGCTTGGTTTCCATTCTTTTGGGTATATACCCAGTAGTGGAATTGCTGGGTCATATGGTAGGTTCATTCCCATTCGTCTGAGGATCCTCCATACTGTTTTCCACAGTGGTTGCACAAGTTTGCATTCCCACCAACAATGTATTAGGGTTCCCACTTCTCCACACCCTCGCCAGCAGGTGTTGTTGTTCGTGTTTTTTATGATTGCCATTCTGACTGGAGTTAGGTGAAATCTCAGGGTAGTTTTGATTTGCATCTCCCTGATTTCCAATGATATGGAACATTTCCTCATACATTTATTGGCCAGCCAAGATGTCCATCCACAGATGAATGGATTACAAAACTATGGGATATATACACAATGGAATTTTACTCAGCCATAAAGAAGAACAAAATCATGTTCTTTGCAGGGAAATGGATGCAACTGGAAAACATTATGTTAAGTGAGATTAGCCAGTCACGAAGAGTAAATAAACATATGTTCTCCCTAATATGCGGATGTTAGGGAGTAGATGGGACATAAGAGGGTCCCCAGATGAAAAAGTAGAGACCCTCGATAAACAAAGAAGTAGACTTAACCGAAGGGAATGGACGGGGGTGGGGGGGGAGAGCATACTAAGGCACATGATGTACTTACACAATTATATCAAGATCACTCACTGAACTGAACTTGAGAGGGAGGGAGGGCGAGGGAGAGGGGTGGGAATTGGGGATAGGGTCAGATGAGAAATGTGTGCACATTTGTCTTTATCAATTTGTACCTAACAAAAATGTATAAATACAAAGCACGAATTATTACAATAAAAAAAAGAAAGAAAGTATACAGCTGGCCCTCTGGATCCACCAGTTCTGTGTCCACAGATTTAACCAATCATGGATCAAAAATAACATTTGGAGCTGGCATGGTGGTACACCCCTGTAATCCCTGTACTTGGGAGGCTGAAAGAGAAGGATTGTAGGTTTGAGGCCAGCCTCAGCAACTTTGCAAGACCCTCAGCAACTTAGTGAGATCCTGTTTCAAAATTAAAAGTAAAATTGTACTGGGAGTGGAACCTAGAGGTAGAATGTCCCTGACTTCAATCCCCAGTACCACAAATAAGTAAAAGTAAGTAAATAAATAAATAAATAGAGTGATAAATGAATGAATGAAAGAATGAATAAATAAATAAATGAAAACTTCTGGGGCAAAAAATGGCCCAGAGTGAACACAGGCCTTTTTCTCTTGTCATTATGCCCAAAACGACATAGCATAACTAGTTACATAGCATTTGTGTTAGTTATTACACCTAATCTGGAGAGGTTTTAATGACTGGAGAGAATGTGTACAGGTTAGATGCAAGTGCTCTGCCATTTTATATGAGGGAATCAAGAACCCACTGATTTTTGGTGACTGAGGCAATTCCTGAGACCAGTACTTAGGAATAGCTTTGCATTTTTAACTTTGATCTGCTATTCAAGTAACATGATAAGCAGCATGACACTGTCTCACCCTGCTGGGCAGCAGTGAGCAGAACTAGTGACGTGATCCCAGGGTGAATGACCGACACCCGCAGTGACCTGCGTCACTAAACTATCGCTGTGTCTGGAGGTCTGGTTTGTTTAATTCATTTTCAACTTATGACAGGCTTATCAGAACCTAACCCTATCAGAAGTGGAGAAGCACCTGTGTTTTATTTCTCTTGTATTCTAAAGAGGGAAAGGAAAACAAAGATATGCACTATGGCATTAATCATACAAAAAGAGATAAAAGTCAAACCATCTAAAAGGCCTACATCCAGGGTCATCATTGAATAGTCTTTGAAAGACAATCTGGTGGTGATTCATCTGCAGTAGCACATCATGCAATATTAAAACGAAAGGAGTTAATGGCAGGCAATATTTTCATGATGTAATAAGTGATCCAAGAGAGGTTATAAAGCAGTTTATCAGTATTGGAAATCATGTACATTCCTACTTAGATAAAATGTAACTGTGTATATCAAAATATTTAGGGTAAGGTTATCTACAGGTGGAAATATTATAGGAGGTTGTACTTTGCTCTTTACTTATCTCAAGTATTTACAATAAACATTACATTTGAGTGATTGTTGAAACCGTAAACTTTTTAATGGAATTTTTGCTAAGCTATTATGAAGAGTAAAAACCTCTCAAGAAAATTCCCTTGAAAGGTATCTAAGAAACTAAGAACACAATTATTCTGATCTTCTTAGCTTATTCTCAGTCATGTTATTCACTAATATTTTTTTTTTAATTCTTTATATACTTGTGAAGATTGCTTGGGTTACTGACACAAGTCCAGTGAAGTCTCTGTCCTCAATGAGCCCCCAGTCCACTGCATATCTGGGGACTCAGGACAACAGAGTCAGGCAGAAGGGAAGAGAGTCACACACTGGGCAGGGGAAGGTAAACTCAGAGGGAAGACCTGCTCAAGACTCCTTCCATGGCACAGTCAGCGTAGGATGCAGCTGGTGGAGAGAAGTATGTGGTAAAGGGTTGTCCAGGTAGCGGGCACCCTTGGGCAAAAGCCAGGAGGCTTGAAAGGGCAGGCACATGTGGGCTGACAGGGCCAGAGAGTAGGTGACTGTTCGGGACAGCTAGAGAAAGCAGACTTGGTCAAGAGCAGATTGGACTTTTTTTTCTTTAAGTGTAAAAGAAGTAATGAAGCAGGGTGTGGTGGCACACACCTGTAATCCCAGTACTTGGGAGGCTGAGACAGGTTTGAGAACAGTGTCAGCAACGTATGGAGACTCTCAGCAACCAGAAAGACCCTGTTTCAAGATTAAAAAAAAAAAATTGGGGGCATAGCTCAGAGGTAGAATGTCCCTGTGTTCAATCCTTAGCATGAAAACAAAGAAGTTAGATGCTTACAAAATCACACCATTTGCAGGAAAATGGATGGAACTCGAGAGTATTAAGATAAGTGAGTATGTCCAGTCTCAAAGAACAAGTAGATGTATCTTCTCTCTTAAATGTGAAAGCTAGAGAGATATTGGCAATAAGGGCAACATGGATAGATGAGCAGCGACTCCAGGGGAATGACCAAGAGTGATTAGGGAAGGGAGGGGGGCAAAGTCATAAAGAATGCAATATAGAAATAATGCTATGAGTGTATACAACATTGCTAATGCCAATCTCAGACTTGCAGGTGGAGGGGGAGCTCAGTGGGGAGGGCAACAAGAGTATGTGCATGTATTTTTCTAACACTCTGTACCCCAATATGATGTAAAATGAAAATGTACCCAATTTTTTAAAAAAGTAATGAAACCATGCAGTATTCCTGGCACGGCACCTGATGCATGTTTGTATATAGGGTGAATTTTCCAGCTCTGTGCCTAGTCAACTGACCCCATTGCCCTGAACTGATGTTCACAAACACTGTTATGAGAAGAGCCACAGTCTACACCTAAGTGGGAACTGGATAGGTAGGTTCCTTCCCTCTTGCAAAGGTTAAAGACATGAAGTTTTCAGTCTTGTTAGTCATTCTACACACCCAGAGTCAATCACTCAATTGAGAGACTGAAAGGCGCAAATAGAATTTTTGGCAGAGCTGTATTGCGCTGAATGAAAACATGTTACACAATACTCCTTCTTACTCTTCCCCACCCGAACACCAACACTTATTTCAGGGGAAAAACAAGTCAGGGGCAGAGGAGGGATTAAAGTTGGCACTAGAATGGAGAGTGGGCAACAAGGAGAACTGTCTGAAATTCCTCTGTGAGGGTGGGGAACACCTCCCACTGGAAGCCAGTTCCTATGAAACCCTGGATCTAGTCCACTCATCGCTGTGGCTGGAACCCAAAACATAACTTCTTCTCCTCTCTAGCCTATGACTACCCACATGGGCCTGACACAGCACCAATGAAGTCTCTCTTCTATGAGTGCTCTGAGAATTCAGAGAATTTCCAAAACTTCCATCTGGGAACAGTGATTAGCTTACTTAGCATATTAGCAA
>PVLC010037002.1:0-15782 GCA_004027655.1 Graphiurus murinus | reverse complement strand
CACACACACACACACACACACACACACACACACACACACACACACACATCTTCCCAGTGCTGTTTATCTCAGTCTTGTGTTTCATTTTGTTTGTTTTGTTTTTAAATCTTAATACAGGCCAGGCATGGTGGTGCACATTTATAATCTCATTACTTGGGAGGCTGAGACAGGAAGATCAAGGCCAGCCTCAGCTACTTAGTGAAGCCCTCCATAACTTAGTGAGACCCTGTTTCAAAAAAAGAATTAAAAATAGGGCTGGGAGTGTAGCTCAGAGGTAGAATGCCCCTGGGTTCAATCCTCAGTACCATAAAAAAAAAAAAAAAAATCATCTTAGTAGAGGTCAATCCGTTTTCCCCTCTTGTTGACTATGAGAGTAAGTACATATCCCAATCACTTCCCCAGCAGCTTTCACACTTGAGTCCACTAAGCACCAACCCCAATCTCCCAAGGGCCAGATATCAGAAAACTAGTGGCAGCCCATACCCTCCAAGATTATTCAAATTAATCAATGCACAGGCGAGGGAGGAGTCACAAAACCTAGTTAATTCCACACTGACTGCCCTTCCCCTACCCCTACCTATACCAAACTACCCCTGCAGCTACAACTCACTGTTACTCTGTCCTCACATACAACTCTCTGAATGACTCCGCCTGGTGCCCCCTCCCTTCTCTCTCTCTCTCTCTCTCTCCCTCTCTCTCTCTCTCTCTCTCTCTCTCTCTCTCTCTCTTTGAACTATAAGCAATAGAGTTGCCTTTCCTCTGCCTGAATGTCACATGAAAAGTATCTTGAAATTTTATAATACAGTCGTTTGTCCAATCAGGGAACTAAGGAAGAAAAAAATTCTAAGAAAAAAAAATAGTTTAGTTTTGAACATATTGCAAGTAAAGTGCTTGCAGACCATTTAAATGCAGATTTCCAGCATGCAGTTGGATATCCGTTCTATATGTTAAAGAATTCCTGGACTACAGAAAGAGATGATGGAATTACTAACCCTCAGATGGTAGTTAAAACACAGGAGTAGATACATATTGTTTTGGAAATAAGTTTTTTATTTTTTTTAAATAAACTTCTATTGGTGTGTTGCAGTCTTACATAATAATGTAGTGCAGAGTGATGGGGACATGCACGCATAGCTCCCACCCCCCCGCTCCCTCTCCACTCCCATCCCTTCCCTATACATGATATTGAAATTGGCATTGATGATTTCACATAGGTACATAACATCAATGAAAGAAATGTGTTTTAAGTGAAAAGAATAGACTTGAGTGTTTAATCCTGGAAGAGTAGAGCAAGAAGTGGTTGGGTGCTAGGTAAATGCCGTGCTCACAGCAGTTTAAACAGCTAAATGAGGAACAAACAAGCAAAAGACACAAGACGAGGTACTCTTTGCACAACATAGACATGTGCATTCTTGTCAAGAAGGAGTATATGGAAAAAAGGAGGAAGTGAAACATTCATTCCCCGCCTCCAGAAAGTCAGCTAACATGTACCTTTAACGCAAGTGTATTTTATATGAGGAAAACATGTTCTGATCTTACTAATGCTGTTAGAAATTTGCATTTGGGAATCATGTAGATTAAGCAGTGACCAGTGGGTTCTGAAGTACAATAGGACTATATGGATTTCCCCAAGCTGCATGTAAGCACTCCCATTATAAGAAACGAGATGTCAAGTGATTGGCTTCATCCATAATTATTGGGCTTTTCACTGATGTGGTCGATGAGGTTGAATAGTGCCAGTGAGCTGACACAATGTTGGAATGCAGGATTTTAAGGCCTAGCCTCCATAGGTAACAGAGAGAAGCTAGGAAATATCTGAAAGCCTTGGAGAAAATAGTTGCACCCTTAGAAGTCCTGTTGGCATTTAGGTCAAAGTTGGGGTAGAGATATGGTCCTGGAGGAAGGGGAGCGTGGTCAGTGTGGAACGGAAGCAACAGCAGATAACTAGAGAGAGCAATGTGCTCACTCCAAGCCTTGACGATTGGCATTCAGAAGGCTTGAGGTCCTTCGGCTCAGCCAAGCATGGTGGTGTGGGCCTGTAATCCCACTACCTGAAATAGGAGGATCGCAGGTTCAAGGCCAGCCTCGACAAAAACAAAAATAGAAGAAAATTTATATAAGAGAGTGGAGAGTGAAGAAGAGTGGTTCCTGGATAAATGAGGTGACATAGATGTCTAGATGGAGCTTGGTGGTTGGAAATGAGCTTGGGATGGAAAGAAGAGAATAAAATAGAGGCTCAAATGAAAGAAATGCACAAGCTGGAGAGCTCACATTTTGTAAGAGTGACTAAGAACAGGGATAAATGAATAACCAGGAAATCTAACCTATGCTGATAGTTTTTCTATCAGCAGTTGCTTTTGGAATGGGGAAGTAAATTATTAGAAAGGAGGAATGAATCAACTTTCTGTACTGATAAACATGTTCCAGCCTTAACCTGCCTTTGTGAAAACTGACTGAAAAATACATGTAAGATATACAAATTATGTGTTATATTTACATGATTGCATATAAGGTAAGCATCATTAACATTGAAATAAAATGACAGAAAAAAATCTATTTAAAATTTCTCAAGTTGTTGAAAAAAAGGATTGTTAAGGAAAAAGGAATAAAAAATTTTAATAATATATATTTTCTGTCATACAGTGAATTGTAAATGAGAAGCTCTCCGTGGAATAAAGAATATTTATATGATTTAGAAAATCATAAGGTGGACCTATGGGAGAAAGTTGTTTCTTCCTGTTTGTCTAGCATAAACGTAATATTCAAAGAACATGTAAATATGATAAAATGAATTGCTATACATGCTAGAGGTGACGTGGGAAAAAGACAGACTAGAGTTTCTAAGAGGACTATTGTTTCATAAAATACACAGAATACCAGGTCTGGACATGGTGGCACATATCTGAGGCTGAGACAGGAGGATCACAGGTTCAAAGCCAGATTCAGCAACTTTAGAAAGCTCTCAGCAACTTAGTGAGGCCCTGGTTTGAAATAAAAAATAAAATATGCCTGGGAGTGTAGCTTGGAGGTAGAATGCACCTGGGTTCAATCCCCAGGACCACAAAAAAAAAAAAAAAAAAAAAAAAAAGGAAGGAAGTCAGGAAAGTAATAGGAAAATATTTAAGAAAACAATATACATGGGTGAGAATAAAAGAAGAATTCTTGGCAAGGGTTTGCCCTGATTATAGCCTTTAGTTAATAAAGAAAAGGATATATGTGAAGAACGCTTAATAGGGTAGATTCAATGAGGCAGGAGATTTGTGAAAATAAGTAATTGAACAAACTATTTCAAAAATAAAGTAATACTGAATAGAATTAAATATAAACCATAAAGTTTGATCATTTAAGGGGTAGGGAAAATAATTTATGATTTTTATTCGAATTATTATTATTATTATTATTTTTTTTTTTTTTTTTTTTTTTTGCGGTACTGGGGATTGAACTCAGGGGCATTCTACCTCCGAGCTACGCCCCCAGCCCTATTTTTTATTCTTTATTTTGAAACCGGGTCTCACTAAGTTGCGGAGTGCCTCACTAGGTAGCTGAGGCTGGCCGCGAACCTGGATCCTCCAGTCTCAGCCTCCCGAATGCTGGGATTACAAGCGTGCGCCACCACGCCTGGCTATTCGAATTATTTTTATAAAGTATTCTTTTAGAAAGTTTAATTAATTCACTGTAAAAATGTGAAATTATCCTCTATTGGGCACTATTCTATAAATTCTGGAAATGTAAAAATCATAATGACAGAAGATTAGGACTTAACCAAATAATACTTAATATTATAGCTTAATATTATAGAAAATAATTGCTATTCCTTAGCCAAAGATAAAGGTCTATCATATGGATTTATCCATTTGATTTGCTATTCTATAATGTCTATTTTTAGATGTGAACTTGACTAGCTTAGAGATAATAGATTGCTGAATAAAGTATCATACCTGGCTGGGCATAGTGGCACAAGACTGTAATCCCATTACTTGGGAGACAGGAGATTCACAGGTTCCAGGCCAGCCTCAGCAACTTACTAAAAGCCTGTTTCAAAATAAAGAGGGGGAAAAAAAAAAAGATTTGGAGTGTAGCTCTGAGGTAGAATGCCCATGGGCTCAGTCTCCAGTACAAAGAAAGAACAAAACAGCAACAACAACAACAAAAAAAGACCATTATATTTGGGTATGTCCACAAAGGTATTTCCAAAAGAGAATGGCATGTGAATCAGAGGACAGAGTAAGGTTAATCCACCCTCACCCAGCACGGTCAAGCAGGATCCACTGAGGACCCAGATAGACCAGAAGGTAGTTGAAAGACGAATTGTCTTCCCTCTCTTTTCTGGAGCTGAGACACTGTATTTCTCCTTCCTTTGGATACAGAAACCCCAGGTTGTTTCTCTGGCCTTTGGACTCTGGGTCTTACACCATTGAACATCCCTGCACTGCTGCCCAGGTCCTCGGGTCTTTGCTTTAGAATACAAATTACACCATCAGCTGCCCTGCTTCCCAGACCTTCTGAATTGGGGGAAGTCAGGCTACCTATGGGTTTTCCTGCTTTTGCAACTTGCGTATAATGGGAATTCTGAGCCTCCATAATTGTGTGGAGCCAATTTCTCTAAAGAGAAATCCCATCTCATGTTTCTATTCATAGATCTCTCCTATTGGTTCTGCCTCTCAGGAGAATACTGACTGATAGTTTATGCTCAAATCTATATTTAGCACTTTATCAGGTAGGGCATGGTGAGAAAAAGAGAAATCATGTTTTTAATCACATATTTTTTCTATATCCCCTTGCTAGAAATCTTCCCATCATGCTAATTCAAGTATTAAATGATCAAGGGAAATTGTTAACCACTAACCCTGAATGAATGTAACAGCAACACAAGAGGAAGTGTTTTGAGCCGTGTTAATAATACTGCAACACAAGAGCCAGCGGTCTCTATGAAGTAAGGATGAAGGCTTCATGTACATTGACCACCAGCCTCTCTTCTCTACTGCTTCACATTGTTTGTAAAAAAAGACTGCAAGAGTAAAATGAGGGTTTTCAAATATAGGTGTTTTTGGTTTTTTTTTTAAGTATACAAAGTAAAAGGTGCATAAAACTCTCTATGTAATCTTTATATTGAACAATGTGTCCTAATATAAAAGTTTAAAAAACCTGGTTTGGTACACCAGGTGGCGGTGGTGACAGTGTGGAGTTTTCCTTTTAAATATTTCCAGACAGGAGTAAAAACATGGCATGTCAGGCGTAGTACAAAATCAGATGTTTGCATTGTGTGGTTTGATAAATTCTTACTGTGAATATTGGTAGAGTTCATGATGCATAATGAGACATTTTGAGATTTCTCATTTTATAAGTAAACACAGAGGAATAATGTGAGGATAGATAAAAGAGAAGACATCACCGAGGAAAAGATCCTTTTTCTACAGGAGTAGCAATGAACCGAAAGTGATGAATAGTGGCGCTAGGCAGTGTATTTCTTCATGATCTTCTAACTCATTCCAAGTCATGAAAGCATAGGCAGCATAAACTTTGCATGCTAATGTTATATGTTGCATCTTAAAACACATTTAATTCACTCTGAGATTATTCTAGTTTTCTTGTCTTATTCCTGTAATATTGATAAAAAAAAATTAGTATTTACTGGAGACCATGTGCATTTCTACAAACACTATCTCAAGCCTTCTGAAAGTATCATTTTAATTATCCAGTGGAAGAAACTAGGCTCAGAGATGCTGAGCTTCTTGTCCAAGATCACAGAGTGCTAAAACAAACATGGTGCTAGAGTGCGATCCTGGCTTTATGAAATTCTAACTCATGACCTTCCAGTACGTTGCAGACTCTGAGGGAAGATTTTATCCTAATCCTTCATCTCCAAACATCTGGAACAAGCTCTCTTCATGTAGATGGCCAACCTCAATAGACATGATGTACATACACAAACTTATCAAAGCCAATCACTGTGCTGAGCATGGGAAGGTGGGAGGGAGAGGGAGTAGGAGGGACTGAGGGAGGACTCAAAAAGCACTGTGTGCATGTGTGCCTCTATTACCCTGAACTTCATCACGGTGTATGGTTACAATGCACCAATAAAAATAAATAATAATAAATAATAAGTAAATAAATAAATACAAATTGTCTAGGTTATTTTATGGGGTAATGGAAATGTTTTTCCTCTTGTTCAGTCTATAAAAGCAACAGTGGCTTGCTCAAGCTGTGTGTCGTAGGAGATGTGGGGTTGCCCATGATTGGATCGTCTGGATGGCTATCCCCTAGGACTAGAATGAGAGTAAGTGGTTAGAAGTGCAAAGGAAACAAAATAAAATTTGGATTTTTGAATTGCTTGTCAAAATGTCCTCACAAGTTTATCTATCTATTAAAGAGGGCTGAGCATATACTGAGAGAGGAATTTAACCATTTTTTTTTTTTTTGTAAAAACAACAACAAAAAAATCAAGCTTCCTGATGCTACATTATATGGTGACCTTAAAATTATCTTCAGGAAAAATGACTACTGGATTAAATGTTTCCTGGAAATACCTTTCTTTACTATGTTTTGATATTATTTCTTAACCCTACCCTATACATTCTTCACTGTGATAGGACATATATGACTAAAATAATTTCATATACTAATGTTACTATTTGAGGCTTAAAACTGTTGGTAATTCTATACCTATATTGGAAACTCTAGTGTTTACGTTAATAGAACTCTAAATTAGAAAAACTATGGACTTGATCCTACAGAATGATTTTGTATTTTCTCAGTACCAACAAATACACTTTTTAGTTCTCCTGTCCCTTGTATCTTGCATTTTTATATTGGATTATGTTTATTTATCAAACATTTTAGGGGATTAGTAGTTTGCATCATTTTTTCTTCAGGAACTGAGAAAATTTTTTGTTGTTGTTGTTACTGGTTTAATATCTTGTAAAATATACTAATTTTCTTTCTTTGTTTATAAAACCTTCAGCTTCAGGTCATGATGATCATGCAGGCTTTGTTCATCTAGAGTTTAAATTGCTTTATTTCTATACCCTGAACTTTGTCTTAGAAAGGAACTTGCTAGAAAACTCACAAAACAAATATGAAACAAAACATAAAGCACATTAAAAGTGATATATTTATGCTTTCCCAGGCATGAGTCAAGAAGCAAATGTGATCTAGTGTGTCACACACATGAATGAGATGGGCTCTGGTGTTGCAATAAGTAGTTGTGAGACTGTTAAGTTGGAGAGTGCATAAAACACTTCCATAGGGCTGGGGATGTAGCTCAGTTTTAAAACTCTTGCCTAGCATGCACAGGGACTTGGGTTTGATCCCCAGCAATACACACACGCACACACACACACATACACACACACACACACACGCACACACACACACATACACACAATTTGATAGTCAAACAAAATTCATGTATAAGTCAAGAGATGTAATAGGGCCAGAATAAGGAAATCCCTCTTCTCTCCTGGGGAGGGAATGCTTATAGTAGAAAACAGAATCATCTTTAGCACTGGTCATAGCATTCTAGGCAGTGAGGAAGGAGTGAGGATCAGAACTAAGTAAATAAATCATGGGGAATTCAGATGAAGCAATATAGAATTAATGTTTGGTTAAAATTTGTTTGGTCAGTAATATTAATATAAGTTAATGCTTTTCTGTTTCCATCATAGAGTAAATATGGGACAATTCTGTTAATGGCCAACACCACAGGCTCTTCAGCTGTGCTGTTGGGGATGAAAGACTATTTCTGCGCTGTGTGGCTTATGACATGGGCATATTACCAGAACTCTCTGCTTTTTGGCTTGCATATCTGTAAAATAAGGATAATTATATCTACCTCCATGGTTGCTTTAAAAATTAATTTACATATTTTAAAAGTGCTGGCACTTATGAAGTATTACATAAACATTTTTCTTGTGAAACAATTGTTAAACCAACACATGTCAGATCATTCAACTATAATTATGATCAGTTCCAGCTTTTTCTACATACTACAAGATACACTAGATATTCTATTCCCTAGATCTCAGTAAAGGAATAGATACACATTTTATTGCACACAATATAGATTATTAAAGACATTGAAAAACATAAGGAATCCCTAGTCTCACCTATGATTTTATAAGTGAAATCTATGATTTTATAATCTCAAGTCTAGTTAGAAAACAAATGCTTTGTTTCTAGTCATTTTGCTTATAACAAGAAATAAATGGCCATGGTTACTGTCTTCTCTGCATATCAAGCTTGATGATTTTTCTGAGCTGTCCCTTGCTGTTGTAGGTAAAAATTAAACATGCTAATTTCTCCATGACACTGATGATTAGTGAGCAAGAAATTGTCCTTGTATTTTCATTGGAACTAGTCCATCTATAGGAATCAACCCCAGGTATGGCATATAAGAGACAGGTGTAATTACTTGCTTAATGGCAGAGCAGCAATTTTCTCTAGTAAAGGCTGATAATTATCTAGGCATGGTGACACAGACTTGTAATCCTAGTACTTGGGAGGCTGAGACAGGAGGGTTCCAGGTTTGAGGTCAGCCTCAGCAACTTAGCAAGACCCTGTTTAAAAAAAAAAAATGCCAGGGGTGTAGCTCAGAGGTAGACTGCCTCTGGGTTCAATCCACAGTACAAAAACAAAAGAAAACAAAACAAAAAATGACAATTTGATTTGTGACTGAAAGTGCCATTAAAATGGTCCTTTTAACTTCAAAGGCTACCCACTCAGAGCAAAGGGTAAAACAACAAAGAAGATCATTGATAAAATAATAATAATAGTACTTCCATACATGATTGCTAAGAATGTGTATGATTTCATCACTTGTAAGAACATTTGAACTTTGAGGATAGTATCAAATAAGAGCATATACACATTCTCTGGCACCATAATTATATACATATGAGAAACATATATATATATATATAATGAGAAACATATAAATATATTCTCATATATATGATATATATTCTCATATATATATATGAGAAATGGATAAACCTATTTTAAAAAGTCAAAAGTTAAAAATGGAGAAATACTCCTCAATATTGCAATAGACAGACAAAACATAGTATATTTACACAGTGCAATACTATAAATCAATGAGTAAACAAAATATGCTACATGCAATAACATGGGTGGATCACATTAGAAACGGTATTGAGCTAAAGATTCCACAGACATGGAGTATATTTTGTATGATTTTATGCATGTACAATCCTATAATGCAAGAATTTGGGATAGTGATTACTTTATGGGCTCAGTTATGACTAAAGTTGAGAAGGGACTTTAAAAATGTTTGTGGAGGTCTATTTCCTTAAATGGCTGGTGGGCACCTAGAGATGCTTGCTGTGTGTGAATTTATCATTAATGGGTGCACACTTTTCTTCATATTTTATATACTTTTATTGGTGCATTGCAGTCTCACATTGTAATGTAGTTCTGAACGATAGGGACACACCTGCACACAGCGCTTGGTCCCTCCTCACTCTCTTCCCTTCCCATACATGATGTTGAGATTGATATTGGTAATTTTACATGAGGATCTAACATCAGTTTTTTTAATTCATTCTCCCTTCCCCCCACTACCCTGCCCTAGGTCACCCCCCTCACTCCACTAGAGTTTCTCCTCCATTATCTACAATCCCTCTTCATATCCCAATTACTCTCTAGCTTCTGTATGTGAGAGAAAACATAGGAACCTTCACTTTTGGTGACTGGCTAATATCACCTAACATAATGTTCTCCAGGTCCATCCATTTTCCTTCAAATGACATGATTTTGTTGTTCTTTATTGCTGAGTAGAATTCCATTGTGTGTATATCCCATAATTTTATAATCTATTCATCTGTCGATGGACACCTAGGTTGGTTCCATGATTTGGCTATTGTGAATTGTGCTGATATAAATATGGATATGTGTGTATCACAATAATATTCTGATTTCAATCCCCTTGGAAAGATACACAAGAGTGGTATAGCTGGATCATATGGTGGATACATTCCCAGTTTTCTGAGGAATACTTTTGAAAAATCTACTATAAAGATACAAAGTTAGAATTGTATATCCATTTATATATATATATATATATATATATATATATATATATATATATATATATATATCTTCTTTATAATGTTTGACAAAGATTTATGGTGAGGATAGGCCAAGGATGGTGGCAAATGTAACAGAAAAAATCATGCTTCCTTTGTAAGGAAGCTATGATATGTTAAAATATACAAAAAAAAAGAAATCTAACAATAAAATAGCCTTTATCTTTCTACCACATTAAGCCAGTGTTGATCAAATTTTTGCAGGGGGTGCACTGGGAATTGAAGACAAGGGCATTCTTTTTCCCTGCTACACTTCTACACTTCCCTTTTTATTTTGAAACAGGGTCTCACTAAATTTCTCATTCTCTTTTTAAATTGCTGAGGCCAGTCTACTCTCTCAGTCTCCCAGTTACTGGAATTACATGCATGCACCAATGTGCCCAGATGGTGTTGATCATTGTTCTTGCAAATACTTACAGAGATGACTTTGTGTGTATGTGTGTGTGTGTGTGTGTGTGTGTGTGTTAGCATTTTTATTTATCTACATATATGTAAATAATGAACACAATTTTTTGTAATATATTTTTTGGCCATCTAGTAATATATAGGATTTTCCTTTTCAGTAATTACTACCACTAAATTTATTTATTTAGTACTGGGAATTGAACCCAGGAGATTTCTACCTCTGAGTTCTCTGAGTTTCACCCTGGCCCTTTTTATTTATTTGTTTATTTTGGTGGTAGTGGAGATTAAACTCAAGGATATTCTACTTCTGATCTATACTCCCAGCTCTATTTCATCTCTTTTCTTTTTTTTTCTTTAAAACACAGTCTGGCTAAGTTGTTGAGGCTAGCCTCTAATTTGCAATCCTCCTGTCTCAGCCTCACAATTACTGAGATTACAGGCACGTGCCAGTGTGCCCAGTTATCATATTAATTTAAATGGTGTATTATGCAACATACACTCCACAGGATCCAGTGGAACTTGGTCTAGAGAAGAGACTTTCATTCTGTGTTGGCCCACTGGGAACTATTCATTTAAGTTCTCTCAAGAAAATCTTCTGCTCGGATTTCTGAGGTTATTTGGGCAAGTCATGGGGATAACTCTGAGACTGCCTACATTCTGCAAGTGAATCAGTATTTAATATTAAGTGCAAGGTGCTTATATGACCTGTTTTTAGTGAAAACTGCCTCAGTGAAATTCCAAAGTTTTTGCTCAATTATTTAAATATAGCCCACTTCACCTTTGTGAGCACAGATTGAATTTTCAGCAATAGGACATCTATCAATGTATGATTAGCCTGGAGCTATGTAACTTAATTCAGCTCTCTTCTGCTACAGCATGTAGGAGTGGCTAGACATTGAGTAAAACTGGGTCATGTAAGCTTTATTGCCCTTGGACAGGAGCACTAAGAGTATACATTCTCTGTTTGAGAAAGTCAAACTAAGGACAATGGTGATATTTTTCCACATGATTCTTTGCTATTTTCCTCACAAGCTGCAGCTTTCAGGTTTCATATTATCAGTTCCCAGAACTTATTTGAGTCACTAATGCTCACTAATATATATGCAAAACATTGAGTCATCGTTATGCAAACTAATTGTCAGGTGCTTCTCTATCCATTTGCATTTTCCATGAATCAAATAGAACTAATTTAATAGCACTATATATCAGCACACTCAACCACACAGACCAGCATATATACAAATTATCACCATCAACTCTAATTGGTGCTAAATTATAGAAACCACAGTTCATTTATCACAGTCTACTTTTCACAGGGCAAATAACATTTTTAAAGAGCACAATCACATTCTCTTTTCTAGAAAAAAAAATTATTCAGAATTTACTTTTGTTCAGTTACCCCATCTATACAGCCTATTTCAACTATAACAGAACTGAGAAATTAACGTCAAATTTATAGGCTCACTGGGTTAATTTTAAAGTCTTCATGGGGCCCTAAAATATCCATAAACTGCCCATACTATTGCTAGCACATTATTATTAGGAATATGCGCTTGAGTTTCCCTTCATATCTTTTCATGGCTTAATAGCTTATTACTTTTTAGCATTGAATAATATTCTGTCTGAATGGTTTGTTTATTTGTCCATGAATCTATTGAAAGATAATTTGGTGGCTCCAAATTTTGGTACTTAAGAAGAAAGTTGATATAAAAATATTTGTTTGTATTTGTGTGTGGATATAAGTTTTCAAACTTTTCATGTAAAAACACTTGTGATCATGTGATCACAATTGCTGGATCACATGGTAAAAGTAGGTTTAGTTCTGTAAGAAACTGCCAAAGTGGTTGTACTGTTTTGTATTCCCATCAGCAATGAATAAGAGTTCCTGTTGTTCGTGATATCTCATTGCTGGTTTATTTTCACACTTTGTACATTATGTGGAGATTCTTCTCATATGCTTATTTGCTGTATGTATATCTTCTTTGGTGAAATGTCGGTTAAGGATTTCAAATTGCTTTTTTAATTGAGTTGTTTTACTATTATTGAGTATTAAGAGGACTTTGCATATTTTAGAAAGCAGTCCTTTTTCAGATGTGTCTTTTGAAAATATTTCTCCTAGTTTTTGCTTGTCTTCTCATTCTCTTGACATTTGTTTTGCTGACATTTTTTTCTTGACTTTTTTTAATTTAAAAAAAGTCCAGCTTGTCAATCATTTCTTATATGAAACATGTATTTGGTGTTGTATGTAAACAATCTTCACCATACTCAAAGTCAAGGTTATTTGGGTTATTTCCCATGTTATCTTCTAGGTTTTTTATAGTTTTGCATTTTATATTTACATCTATGATTAATTTTGAACAAGTTTTTGTGAATGGTATAAGATCTGTGTCTAGATTCATTATTCTATATGTGGATTGTCAGTTTTTCCTGACCTCTATCCCTAAGTCAAAGATCAGTTTACTATATTTATGTGGTCTATTAATGGGTTTTCTATTGTGTTTTGTTCATCTGTTTACCTCTTCTTTTGCTTACTGTTTTAAATACTTATCTTACTGTTATAAATAATGCAGCTTTATAGTATGCCTTAAAATTAGGTAGTGTCAGTCTTCAAATATTGCTTTTCTGCCTCAGTGTTATGTTGGATATTCTGTATCTTTGCCTATCCATATAAAATTTATGATCAGTTAGTCAATTTCCACAAATTAACTTGCTGAGATTTCGAATAAGGTTGTACTGAAACTGTAGATCAAGTAAGGAAGAACTAACATTTTGACAATATTGTGCTTTCTTATCCATGAACATGGAGTCTATTTATTTAGTTCTTTGATTTTGTTCATCAGAGTTTTATAGTTTCCCTAATATAGATTTTGTGCGCTTTTTCAAATTTATCCATACATATTTCATTTTGGGGTGCTCAGGTAAATAGCATTGTGTTTTTTGTTTCCACCTTACTTGTTCATGACTTGGTAAGCCATGACTTTTCATTTTCCATCTCTCTCCACTCTTCACCAGCAGTTTGTCCTGTGTCCTCTTCTATGCTATAGAACCAGTATGGATGGAATTTTTTTTCAATCTTTCAGTTTTTACTATTTAGGAATGAGTGATGACTTTCCAGCTCCTTTTATCTAGAACCAGAAACTGGGAGTCTAAGCCATAGTTTTCAAGTTTGGCATTGTGTACTTCTCTGTGGTTCTTCTAAACAGAAAGTATGCAAGAGACTCACAGCATAAAGGTGAGCTAAAGCACAGGAATTCTGTGTTGTGCTGTGAGCTGTTTTACATAATATCCTTTAGCTTCTTTTGAATAATTAATTCTACTATATAGATAAGAGAGAGATAGAGGGAGACAGAGTATTGATAAATAGATAAGGAATAATTGAAGGGATATATAAAGATAGATAACATAGTTTAACATACAGGTACAAGGAAATGAATGCTTTCTAGGCAAGAACAGTGGTGCAAATCTGTAATCCCAGTACTTGAGAGGCTGAGACAAGAGGGTTGCAAGTTCAAGGCCATCCTCAGCAATTTAGCAAGACCTTGTTTCAAAATAAAAAAGGACTGGGGGTGTAGTTCCATGATAGAGCACCCCTGGTTTCAATACCTAGTGCCCCTCACACACACACACAAAACATGATTGCTGATTGCTATGAATGAAGAAGGAACACGATGACCTTCCAGTCCTTGTGCTCTGAATCAGTCATCTTTTGTTGCTATCTTTTCTCAGTTAAATATACAGAGTCTTTACTTTGAGTAACAAAGCGTTTAAGAGTAATCTCTGAGTATATTCTGTAAATATAGTCTTTTTTTCTAGCACTTAGTATCTTGTTCCTAATACCATCCTCCTCTTTATTTATGCTGGTAAATCCAGCCATGTGACTCTAATATTCTTTCTCAAAATCAATAGCTCTACTTAAGAAAATAAAAAAAAATATTTAAAACAAGTAAGTTATAATAAAAGCAATAGTCTCACATTAGTATCACTTATGGAAAGATATAATGGTGAAATGAATAGTAGGAGGAACAAAGGCACAGGATGGGGGCAAAGTGAAACTTAATGGCCAAAGATTTTCATCAATAAAGCTTTTTATTTCTCGTCTAGAGACACATAGGTATCCATTAGAGATGCAGGTTGAATCGTGAAGAAAAATTAATGTTCAAGTGCCTAAGTACTGGTGCTTTTCTTCTCTAAAATTGCATATATTCTTACTCAAGTATTCAAGAATATATTTTGCACTTACTCTGTGAACGTCTGTTAACTGACCTCAAATGTTAGCGAATATTCTAGATTTTCTAGTTGTGTGTCTTACGTGATAAGAAAAATTCCTGGAATGAGAAACAAAAACAGATATTCAGAGACCAGAGCAGTTATTTCATTCATCACTTTGTCAGGAGAGGAAAGTTTATGTAATTTAATGCCTTGCCCTCCTGTCTCTGTATTTTCTCTGCTGTCTGTCACAGGAGGGCAATGCAGATGCATATTAAAGAGACAGGCTCGGCAGCCACCCAAGGCACTTTGCTCAACTTGGGAAAAGTATCTCTGCATTTACAAAAGTCTCTGAAAGGACAATTACATAAGCAATTGTCAACCTTAAAAGAGTTTGGGAGACAAAAAAAAAAAAAAAGGTGAGATCTAGAAGGTGGTACCAAAACCCATGGGAAACAGTATTTATCTTTTTCCTTGGTCTAAGGTCATATGATATGATGTAGGCTTTGTACAAATGTCCTTGGTTTAGATAGCATTTTGTACTAACGATCTTGAGTCTTGGCAATAGAGAAGAAATTAAATGAGACAATTTTTTCAGAATTAGATGAAAAAAATCTATTTGTGAACTATTTTATACTAGAGATTTTATGTTGTTAATAGAAACTTACTTGATAATAAGCACAATAAATGTGAACTGATAATGTAGATTTCACAGGATCAAAAGAATCTTCTTTCCATGGGAAAGATATTACAAAATAATATAAACAGAAAATAAATAATATAATATAAACAAATAAAATAAATAATATAAACAGAAAATGTTGTGTTCGAATTTATTGATTTAAAATATAATTTTCTGCCAGGTGTGGTAGCACATGCTTGTAATCCCAGCATTTGGGAGGCTGAGACCAGAGGATCCGGGTTCGTGGCCAGCCTCAGCTACCTAGTGAGGCCCTCCGCAACTTAGTGAGACCCTGTTTCAAAATAAAGAATAAAAAATAGGGCTGGGAGTATAGTTAAGAGGTAGAATGCCTCTGAGTTGAATCTCCACTACCGCAAAAATGAATA
>PVLC010037001.1:0-15485 GCA_004027655.1 Graphiurus murinus | reverse complement strand
GCTTATAAAGGTAAAGGTATATGGGTTTTATATGTACAAGCTAACTAATATAAGTAATCTTTCTATGCAATATGCATTGTGTTGATATCTTAAGTTACTAAAACTTCTGCCATCTATGTTTTAGTACCATTCAAAAATTCATCATTAAGACATGGTTTACATCTGTCTGCTTTAGATAAATGTTTTATTGATCATCTATAAGGTAATGAGCTTATTTCTGATTATTAATATTGTCCTCTAAACTTAAAAACAAAACCAAAAAAAAATTTAGAGCTATTTGATTTTTATCAATGCTGTTAATCTTGTAATTATAGTTATTTTATTGAGCCACAAATTCTAAATTTCACTTAAGTGGTAAAGTTAAAGTTAAGGTTAAGTTAAAATTGTTAACTTTTATATATTTTATTAATTATTACTGGCTTCTTTATTAGTTAAATATATTTGTCTCCTAACTATCTTCTAAAATACAGAACTTAAGGAAATACCTTACCTAGCTGATGTCCTATAAACAAAAAGGTTTATAGTAACCTTTGAGGTTTATATTTGTGTATCTCTAAATTATATTATAATCATTTTCAAACAAATATAGTTAAGGTGATCAAACACTAAACACTTTAACTCATGCCATTCTAGTTTAAAAAAAAATTGGGTAATTATATATGTAAAGTCAAATTTAAATGAGAAATTGTTCATGTCATCAAATATTATCAAAACTATTATATCTTTGTAATTGTTATCTGTTAACATTACAGATATATTTTAACAAAATAACCTAGACAATGTTTTGATAACCATTTCCTAACAAACAGGCTATGATATTGATTCCTGATCGTTAAGAGAACTGGTAAAACTGACCACCTGGGTGCTCAACAACTGAGTCTTATAAAACAATTAGGATGTAAAAGGGCTAAAAGGATAGCCAATATTTTGGCCCTTGCCCTCCAAGGTCAAATAGGACCCGGGGAAAGACCTCAACTAAGGCCCTGCAACTCCGGTGAGTCATCTAACCTCCCAAAACAGGGAGATCAAGAAGACCCCAGAGACTAGGAGCCACCAGCATGATCTCTGCAAAAACCAGGGTCATTGAATTGGACAGAAAATGTCCCCTTATGCTTCAAGAAAAGCAGATGGTCAAGGAGACCATGACTCATCCTCGCAGATGAGAGGCAAAGCCTCACAGACAGGAGTAACCCTAAGGATCCTTAACTGACCTTATCAACAAAATTTAAGAGTGCCCAATATTGGGCTAACTACTTGGTCTTGAACACCCAGCAGGAAAGTATAACCAAAATAGGTGTCTACATTATAATTTATAATGATGCTTCTGCCTTTAGGCTCATAAAAAATATATATATAAAGTGACATTGATGCCCAAAAGCTTCTGAGTATTTATAAAATGCTGTAAACTAAGCCTGTTTTGCTTAAAGTTTTTACAAGTCCAGAACCACCAACATCATAAATTCTTATTCCTGTAAGGTTCTGGACAGTTTAAGAGTCCTGCTCAAAGTTTCAAAAAAGCCTATTTAAACTCTTCTATGTACTGTAAACTAGGAATCTTGCTAAACTAAAAACTTTAAAGATACTTAAGAGTTAATAAAGTATCCCATAAAATAAGAAAAAGACACAATAACCTAAAACCTAAAGTACGATGCTTGTTTTACAAAAGGTTCTGCTAATATGTAAAAACAAAAGACAGATAGTAGTGGTATATGATCTTTATAGTAAGCAAATTATTGTTACTAAATGAATAGTATCATAGAAGCCAATAAGCTAAATTGTATGCTGTGGCTTATGCTTTTCATGCCTCCTGGCACCCTCAATCATCAGAAAAAGTTAAAAGGGCTAATTTACACATCAAGACCACTTTGGCAAATCTATGCCAGGAGACCTCGGCCCTAGTTACCCTTATTACCTATTGCTTTATTGAGAATCACAATTGCTCTTAAAACTTCTCTTAAGTTGAGCCTTTATAAAATACTTTATAAAAGACCTTTTCTGACTTCAGATCCTGTCACTGATCCTAAAACACAGGAAATGATTAAATATATAGTTAATTTGGGCCAAGTACAAAAAGGCCTTATTAAAATATGGCAATAAGGCTCTTCCAACTTCTGATGACCTTACCTACATGTCAAAAATACAACCAGGTGACTATGTCTTACTTAAAACCTGGAAAAAGGATTCACCTTTAGATCAACTCCTCCCAAAGTGGAAGGGTCCTTTCCAAGTTCTTCTTAGTACTCCTACAGCTGTCAACTTACAGGGACACAATTCCTGGATTCATGTGTCTAGGATTAAACCTGTTCCTCTTGAGAATTTACAGAATCAAAACTCAGATAAAACCAAGGACCAGCCTCAAGATGCTGACAAGGCCTGCGATCGTTACTCCTGTGAGCCTCTAGAAGATCTAAGAGTATTATTCAAGAAAACCAAAAATACTGAATCAGGATAAGTTGGTTTATTTCTTTTTGTTTCTCTGCTTATTGTGATAACCACACTATGCCTATCCAGATTAATAGCCATCAACTTATTTGCCTCTTAATTTTTATATCATTTTACCAGGGTGAAACTAATACTTTCCTGGACCGGGCACAATATGCCAAAGATATTTTACATATTAACGACAGCACAGGGGGGGACCTGTGCAGTTATTAAAACAAAATGTTGTGTTTATATTCCTGATTATTCAAAGAATGTGTCTTCAGCATTATAAGACTTACATTCTCAAATTAATAGTATGTCTGATCCTGACCTAAGTTTCAATGACCTACTAACTTCCTAGTTTTCTAAAACATCTTGGTGGAAGAAAATCTTCATTTACTTAGCCAGTATACTTTACATAGGAATATTTCTTTGCTATTCCATTTACTTTTGTTGTGGGCTGATATCTCACATGTGCTTGCCTTCTTTTCCAGGATATCAAAGGGCAATGATTCTACAACCAGCCAGCCCTGACCTTCCTATGTCTCCTATAGGTCAGTTAGGAAGAGACTTCCGATCCCTGGCTAGGCAGGGACAACAGCCCCTTATAAGCCGGAAGCAGCCATAGAAGTCAGACCTTCGGCCTTCAGCACCCCTTAAGATTAAGGGATCGAAGTCTCGGGGGGGAAATGATGTAGGATAGAAGAAATAATTAGGCAGGAAGGAGACAAATGGGAAAGAAAAATACAGATATCACTTTAATGTAAACACCTGGAACTAAAGCGCAACAGCCTCCATTCCACCTTTGGAAGTTCCTTAGGCCCTGCCCCCCACCTAAGAGCCAGGACAAAGGACACTGGAAATTTACAGCCAAAGGCAGACCTATCTTGAAACCTGAGAAAGAGGAAGGACTCAATTTGGACCACCTACTCAATTTGCGCCCACCAAATCCTGAAGAAGGAGGAGGTCCAGACCTCTTCTGTGCCCAGCCCTCTTAAAAGCCTATAAAGGAAAGGAGTAAACCACGCCTCGCTCTCTTGGGACCTGGGAAGCACATCAGGACAGGAAGATGCCAGCTCACCTGTTTTTCTCCCCTTTCCCTTATTTTCCTAAATAAATTCCTACTTTTTGTTCCTAAATGGCACGTGTTAAAATTCTTTTTATCACGGATGCCAAGGACCCACGTGTGGGACTGGGTTATCCCACAACACAAGTGCCTGAAGTTTGCAAGTTATACCATCCTCATCTTCAGAGCTGGAGAGCCAGACTAGGACTAATGTCTCTGGGAGTCCAAGAAGGCCTCTGGGGGAGGAGATGCTGAAGCCGGGTTTAGGAGACTGAGTTAGAGTTACTGAATTAAGGGGAGAGATGTGTATTAAAGCCAGAGGGAGCAGCATGTACAATGCATCAAAGTGACCCGGAGACCAGGGATCTAACACAGGACTGGCAAACAATGACCCACAGACCAAATGCACCCTGCCACCTATCTTTGAAAATAAAGTTTTATTAGAACACAATCATGTCCACTGTGTATGTAGTGTCCCAAGCTATTTTCCCAAAACTGGCAGAATCCAGTAGCTGCAATTTTAAGACTTTATGGTCCCCAAGCCCCAAAATATTTACTTTCTGTATCTTAAGTGTGTTAATCTATAGTCTAAAGAACTTGGTGCTGTATCTGTAGAAAAAATATGTCCATAAATGAACATCTAATGTTTAGATGTCATGTTATTGGCCTCTACAGACCTAATGCTCCATTTCTACAAGTGCATTATGGGTAAATTAAAATTTTGGATGCTAGCCAGGTGCAGTGGCACATGCCTATAATCCCACTACTTGGGAGGCTGAGACAGTAGGATCACAAGTTTGAGAGTAGCCTCAGCCACTGGGTGAGATCCTAAGCAACTTAGCAAAACCCTATTTCAAAATAAAAAAAAAAAAGATGAGAGTATAGCTTGGAGGTAGAATGACTGCTGGGTTCAATTCTCAGAACAACAACAACAAAAAAGGATGCTAATAAGTTTGGGAAATGCCAGAGGAAAACTAAACAGGTTCTTTCTCAGGACTTCTCAGAGCCTTTCATGTACAAATACACCATGGCCACAAAAAAAATTGAAGTAGTATTTCCTAAATTTATTTGATCCAGAGTCTTTTTTTTTTTTTTTCAGGAAAAGCCATTTAATTCTAACATAAGTATTTCTTTTTGTATTCCAAGAGCTTGTATATCACGATAAAGCAGAGCTTGGAAACCTCTGGACTTTGCAAGCCATTTAGAGGACCTGTGATTTGAAAAGCACAACAATCACAACTTTGTGGTACCAAAATAGGTTTTACATGACTTTACCTCCCAGACTGATGGATTCATTCCTGCCCTGTGAACAGGAAAATCTCAGTGCTTGTGAAGAGAACCTACAGGAAACCTACACACAGTCCCCCTGTTCCAAGACAGAGGGCTCCCTCCTGCTCAGGCCCTGGAGTAGCGGCACAAAGCCAGGAGAGTCCTCTGTATTTATGGCTTCCTCACCTAACTCAAGTCACCAGGAATTCAGAAGTCACTCTCCTCACCAGAACTGGAAACAGTCCAGTCAGGGTTCTCGCCTCAGAATGTTGCTGACAGAGACAAACTGCTGCATTCTGCTGCGAGCTCCGGGAAAGTCTGGAATCCCATCTCCAGATAAAGCCTGCCTCTATTTTCACCCAAATTCACTACTCTGAATCAGAGGGAAACAGAAATGTGAGCTGTGCAGATGAGAACTGAGAAGTTCATCTCCCACAGTGGACTCAATTGCACCAGGTATACTAACAACCCGAGTGAACTGTAAAGTGCCTCGTCATATAGCGGCTCATTTCACCAGAAGGTCATCCCGAGAGCAAGGGAAAGGCCAGGTGGCCATGTGCTTCTCCTCCCGGGGACAGCAAATGCCCTGTTCTCCTCTAACAGGCGCAACCAGGGTTCTATCCTAGACTTTGTAACCCCAGGCTTTGGGGCAAGTGGCTCAGGCTCTCTGGACCTCCTTATAAACATTAAAATTGGGGGTGGAGGGACAGTGGTGTCATAAGGCCTTAGTCCTGAGCCTGGCCCACAGAACAATGGCAGGAAGTGGCTGGTGCGCTTAGTTATGCAGGAGACACCTACCTTAGCCTGAGGATGCAGCAAGGACAAAGGCGCCTGTCCCCAGGGCTCCTCAGCATGCAGCAATGTTCAGATAGCTCCTTGGAGCTCCCCTGCCTTTCCCCAGCCAGCCTGAAGCTCTGCGTACTCTGCTTCTCCATCTCTAAAATGAGCACTTTTTCCGCACTCAGACTAGTGACCATGTGTAATTATGCTCACACAATTGCCCCCGCCGTCAAGCTTGACCGCTTTAACTGTGTCTCATCTAAAACACCAAGCACACAAGAGCACAGGAACATGCACCCAGGAACACCAAGCAGGTGATTCCAACAGTCAAAGCAATTCCAAGTCCCCCAAATCCAAAAGAAGGAAGTTCAAGGTGAGAAAATGGCTCACATCAGTCACTGCCGAAGTTCTTGCTGAATAGTCACTTGTTTGTATGTCTTCTCTTAAACCCAGGCAAATGTGGACCTAGAAACTGAGCAAATGCAATACGCTGAGATATTAAAAGTAAATAAATAAGTCTATGGGCTTCCTGAAAGTAAAGATTGGGGGCAGGGCGGGGCGGGGAGGCTGGCAGGCTGCCCCTGAGTATATGGGGTCTGGATGTGGATTTAACCTTGTTGCCAATCAGCCATGTGAGACTGAACAGTCGACCTCCTCACCACAGGTTCTTGTCTCCTCTCAGCCAGTAAGAAGACAAGCCACCATTAACTCCACAACTGCCCTCCACTCTCAACACTAACGCCCAGGACCATTAACCAGAAACACACACAAGCTACTATGGAAATATGAAGTCTCCCTGCATATTTTCCAATCTTATCTTCTGAACAGCAAAATGATGAATATTTAGCCCTGGATCTCCCAGAGTCAACTCACTGGTAAGTGATGGTTTTTATTCCGGTTTTGTTGAGGTCAAGTAAATTATATTTCATAGTATTAAAAAAGTGTTCTTGGGTAGGGGCCAAGGCCAACTTCAGAAGAAAACATAGTTTAGCTCTGATTATTTCCCATGAGAATATGTAGATTTTATATTTAAAATGGAGACGAATTGTGATTTAAAGAACTGTTGTCATAATGTGCTGTGAAATAAACTCAGAAATAGGTTTCCAGCCAATGCTTGACAGATTCGTTCCCCTGCTTCTAACTGAATTTGTGCCTTAGCTTCTATTCAGTGGGCTGATTGCAGTTTCCAAGTTGTGTCACTTGAGCTATGTGGTACTTCCAGGACTTATTTTCTGTACTCTACTACAAGAAGCAGTTTCTGCAATCCCAATGGAAACCCATGGTGAGAAAGTGATTGCCAAGGGTCCTCTTTCCCAATACCCATGACAGCATGTATAGATTGCTCACCTAATAAAGTAAAGCCCAACCAGAATTAATTGATAAACCTATCTAATGTAGTTGCTCTAAATTAAAGAAGGTAGCAACATTGGTTTTAGACGTCAGTTTCTGTCCACAGAAGAAATATTAGATATGACAATAAAACCATTCTCCAGATTTTCAAAGGCAGCATAAAATTTCTTCTCCAAACTTAGTCTCTTCCCCTCTGTCCCATAAGAAGGAATGCCAATGAGGAGTGGACTCCTAACACCTGATTTTATTTATTACACTGTCTCATTGCACAAAACCATTTGTTACCGCTCCTTTACACTTATAATAAAGGGTGACAATATTTATCAAAACTCATTATTATGTGAGACAAAAAGCTGAAATTGGATTTTCAAAATAAAAATAGCAATCAAGCAAAGTCTCATGTAAAGCAAATAGATGTTTCCATTCTGTTAGGGTCACCGAATACTGATGAGTTCTCCCCAGTGAGTGATGAACAGGTTGTACTGCTAAGTGGCTTACCCAAAACACTCTCATTTTTCATCAGTCCTGACAGAGAAAATACAAGTATCTGTAATAAAATTATAACTTCAGCTTTGAGGCAATCTAAAGCCTAACTTTGATAAATATTGTCACCTGTAAACACATTCCAAGGAGGATACACACACTGACATTTCAAGCCCAGCAGATTATTAAAATCATTAAAACCAGCTTCCAAAGTTGAGTATTTGCTTTAAACCATTACAAATATTATCTTAGAAGTAGCTTGTGTTTTCTGACAGCCTAATACGCACCACACTCTGTGCCCAGGACATCTGTGGCTTCATGTCTCTCTAATAATTGGGCCACAGGGCAGGGAGGAGGCTCCTACCACAAGAAATCTAGGGCAGAACAGGGAGTCAACATCAAAGCCTATGTTAACAGATAACATGATGCTTCTTAAATAAGACGTATGTGAAACTCCAGCCAGTACACAAAACTGTTCAAAAAAATAAATGAAATAGTTAACACTAAATCACAGTTTTGAAGTACAGACGATGGGTTCAAACCCTGACTTTACTCTACCAGGGTGGAAACTGGAATAAATCTTGGGGCTTTGAGCTCATGAAATAATAGAACTTTTAAATTATTTAGTGAAGGTTTAGATTAGGACATATTTTAATAGGCATGTGCATTTGAAACCTAAGAAGTTATTTGTAATTAACTGAAAATAATTAGCAATGTTTCCGTATGTTGGTATGACCAACTGTAAGTACTGTTTAAATGTAGAGTTACTACTAACTTTTTTAAAAGTCTAGTTTGGCTGGGTACAGTGGCACACACCTGTAATCCCAGTCCTTGGGAAACTGAGACAGGAGGATCACAGATTCATGGCCAGCCTCAGCAACCTAGTGGGGCCCTCTACAACTTAATGAGACCCTGTTTCAAACTAAAAAATAAATAAATAAAAATAGGGCTGGGGGTGTAGCTCAGAGGTAGAATGTCCCTGGGTTCAATCCCCAGCACAAAAATTAATAAGATATAATAAAAGTCTAGTCTTAATGGGAAATTAATCATTGAATGGCACAATGCATCTTCAGGGAAGTTTATTTACTTTTTCAATTTCTTATGGTCCCTGTTACGGCTAAATATGAATATCTTGATTAATAGCAGCAACATAATTGGTATCCAATATCTATTCATCAGCATAGCTCAATTTTTTTATAAAGTACCTTCGTATATAATAAATAAGACCTTTATGCTCCCCCTGACAGCTTGATTAACTGCCCTACAACCAAATCCTTTTTCATAGTAAGTGAAGAGTGAATATCGTAAGTGTCAGCTGTTCTGCTGTTTTTACTCGGGCTAGACCTATTCACCAGGCACAGAGAAGGGGGAAGACTCCTGCTGTACGTGGTGGGGGGCTGGCCCTGGGATGCTTTGTTATTCTTGACTACAAGGTCAACCAGATGGTAGGACAGCTCAGAGATACCTACTCAAAGTTGATATCTACTGGGTACTCTCCTTCCACTAATGCTTACTGAGCACCTACTTGATGCAGAATAGAAGATGCAGCCCTTGCCCTGAAGGACCTCCCAGGCTGGGTAGTTGAGCCAAGAAGCACAGACTTAGTGCATGCAATATGCCCAGCTATAGGGTCAGTAACCAAGCAGATCCTAAGATGTCAGCAAGGAAACAACCAGAACTTCTGGCATAGGAGGCAGCCACAGTTCTTGAAAGACTCCAGAGAGGAAGCTCTATGTGACCTGGCCTTTGAGAGAAACAAGACAGTAACTACACACCTGGCTGACTGGGAAGAACAGCAGGAATATGGGAGGCCCAAGTCCTAATCCCAGCTCTGTGATGGAGATGAGGGAAGCCCGGGTGGGACCTGGACTTCAGCAGTCAGTTTGTGTATCTCAGCGAGTATAGGCTCTGGGGTTCACAGAGCTGGGCTGACATCCATCACACTTCTGTTTCCTATCCGTGAACTACATTTTGGTGGTAATGCTCATTTGCTCGGCCAGCAGTGCTCTGTCATGTGCCCATTCTGGATGTGTCTCCGTGATCTGTCATTAGGATTACATGAGATCACATACTTGGTGTCACATCTGGCACAAAGTATGCAGCAAACAGACCTGTGCATGGTCTCTGCCTGGTAAACTGAGAACCTCGGGCACTCTGCTCCCCTCCTGGTGCTACTGGGCTAAGGCCTCAGAAATGTAGTCAAGCTAAGATCATTCATCAAGTTACATTCATGTTCCTGGATATATTTTCTTTTCTTCTCCCAAGTAAAGCTTAACAAAAAAGACAAAGGGGGGAAAAAGGACCTAAAAATGAGGTATCAGAAGAAATTCCAAAGCACAGATATAGATAGCCTGGCCAAGAAGACAGTCAATCCACAGAGCCTGCTGAACAGCACTGGTGGTTGTCTTAACTCCTCCTGCTAGAACAAAAATGCCATAGACCAGGTGGCTGAAACACAAGACATTTGTCTCTCGTTATTCTGGAACCTGAAAGTCCAAGATCAAGACCAAGGTGACAGCTCGATCCTATCCCTGGTGAGGCGTGCTTTCCGGCTTGCAGATGGTCACTGTCCTATGTTCTCACAGACCTCTCTTCTTACTAGGACACTAATCTCACCTTGAAGATTCCACCCTCATGACCTGATTACCTCCCAAAGGCCCCATCTCCAAATACCATCCCATTGGGAATTAGGCTCCAACATGCAAGTGGCGGGGAAGGGGAGGCACGAACATCCGTCCACAGTAGAGGACACCAGCAAAATTGTGTCAATGTGAGTTTCTTCCATCATCAGGCAAAGGAATGAAGGTGTAGAAAGCTGCCTCAGAATGTCACAGCTAAATACCCTGGAGACTCCAGAACCGCCTGGGTCAGAGGAACACGAGGGACAGGTGCCCGAGAGCAGCAACAGGATTCCCACAGAAGGGACTTCCTCTGTGGGCAGCAAGAGGAAAGCAAGCAAGGCTGCCTGAAGGCCTGGCCTTCCAGATCTTTCTATATGTCACTAATTCATAGGCAACTACTAAGAAGATGCAAATGGCTGCATTCCTACTTTAAGTCTAAATCGGTTAACTCTTGATGGCTTTATGGTTGTTTCTCATTCTCTCTCTCTCTCTCTTAATCAAAAGCATGCTGGAACTCTGAGGAGCTTCAGAAGTCCTTCTCAGGGTGAGTTACAGACAGCTTCTCAAGGTGAAGCTTCAAGGACAACACCTCCCCTCCAAAAAGGCTAAGGGTGTGAGGCAGGGGCAACACTGGGCTCCATCTGCCACCACCAATAAATGAGCTAAATCTTAAGAAAGATGTACACCATGTAAATGAATCTTGAAGACCATCATCTAAAGTACCTTCCAAACAGTGGCTACCTAGAGATTCTGGAAAGCACCCACTCGCCAGGCAGCATGGCCTGTGAGGGTCCCAGGCCCTGTCCTTCTGCAGCCCTGAACCAAAAGACTTGGATCAAATGAAGGAAAGTCCCACTGAAACACTGAATTTCATCCTTATTTATTTTAAAACTGCTTTCTTCAGAGGACATTGTTTTTTATTTTGACAGGTTATTTCTGTTAATGGCATCAATTAGTCGGTTCCCAACCAACTGTGCTATTAACGATGCACACCGACTGGATTTAAGCATAAAGCCAAATTCATAATCTCCAGGCAAACAAGCCAAATAGTCCTCAGAAATAGCAAAGTCAAGCCAGGAGAGGTGGAACATGCCTATAATCCCAGCCCTTGGGAGGATGAGACAGGCGGATCACAGGTTCAAGGCCAGCATCAGCAACTTAGAGAGACCCTCAGCAGCTTAGTGAGACCCTGCTTCAAAATAAAAAATAAAGTATAGCGGAGAGTGTAGCCTGGGGGTAGAATGCCCCTGGATTCAATTCCTAGTACTGCAACAACAATAATATAAAAATAAAAATGGGGGTAGGGCTGTAGCTCAGAGGTAGAATTGTCCCAGCACAAAAAATAAATAAATAAATAAATAAATAAATAAATAGCAAAGTGCAGTTAATTGGTGATAAGCCCACTCATCCTGGCCTTTTTGTTTATATGCCTGCTTAGAAAAACTGGTAGGAAATCTAAAAGAGTCTGCCAGCATGTGGCCTCAGGGAGGCTGAACTCCTGGTGGACAAAAGCTGCCTTCTCTCTTCCTGCCCACCTCGGGAAGCCAGAGATACCCAAACTGCCAGGCAATCAATACTTGATTATCTCAACAGATTTGGGAGGAAAAAAAAGGTAGGGGTAGGGATCCAGGAGCGCTGTATCTGCACAAAGATGTGAAGAAAGCAGCAGAGCCCCTCATCTTACGGTGAGGGCTCTTTTCTGAGTATTTGCCCCTGCGCTCCCAGCAAGTCCTAGCATCATCAAGGGTCCATACCAGTGCAGCACAGTAAGGCCAGAGAAGGGGGTGGCCTCAGTGCCAGGGCAGCTCTCCTGCTTACTGCTTTATGAGCTCCTCTTTACCTTGTCTTCTACTCGTTGTGCTTCCATCTCTATGGAAACTGGAGTGGGAATCAGGAGCCAGCCTTGAAAATGATCGTCAGAAACCATCTCCTAATTCTATTTCCATGGAAACAGATGACAGATCGTGGAAATAAGGTAATATTTTTAAATGAGGTAATCCTTTAAAAGAAATTCTCCTTACCTAATTTTCCAGAGTCTTTTACAGAGCTAGAATTTGAGAGTGTACATGGCTCATGAGCTACAGAAGCAGCAACATTCTCTTGAGGTTGAGAAAAAACTTTCTCAGCAGCAATGGCCTGAGCCTGAAGGAGAACACTGCACAATCACCCCACAGCCCTTGTCTCAGGCCTCACAGACTTCTGCAGTATCACCCCCATCGGGTATGATGGTTTTCAATATGGAAAGTAAAGATGCTTCCTAAAAACTCAACTGCTATGGAAGCTTTACAATGGAAGGATCCAGTGTAGGGATCTCCCAAGCCTACTATAATTCCCCAAAGCCTACTGGTCCACAGTGAGTCGGGACTGGTAACCCTCCCAACCCCTGGGCAGCAACCTGGTCATGAAATGCGACCATCACACCTCTTTTTTCTGTTATTCAAAGTGAAACTGAGCAAGCTAAAGACAACCTGCCAGATCCTTCTTATGAAATCATGCTGGTCCAAGACCCAAAATAGTAAACCATGGATTAAGAACCTGAATGTGCAGGCTGAAATTTTAACAAGTCACAGCATTTCAGGTCAAAAATAGACCAGGCTCATGAGAGCTGGCATATTCAAAGAGATGGTATTTATGCTTAAGTGGATGAGAGAGGTGGGGTATTTAGGAAGGGATTCATGCTGGGGAGCATATAGAAAAGATTTACCCACCTCGGTATCTTGGTAACAGCTACTGTTGGTAAGGATATGCACAATATACTTGGCAAGTATATGCACTCCTTTGCAAGTATATGCACAATGTACCATGTCACTTAATACAATCCCCTCTCTGTGAGGTACTATCGTTCCTGAGTTGTAGAGAAGGGGCTTCAGGCACAGGGTCATCCAGTCAGGGGTCCAAGGCTATCCCCAGGTCCTTCTGACCTGATTCCATGCTTCCTTGGCCCTCACTAGAATGCTTGAAATAGTGACCACAAACACCTCCAGAGCATACCATGCCAACCAAAGAGAAAAAAAAGCCTCTCGGGGCAAAGTAAGTAAAAGTCCACAGAAGCTGGGTGCAATGGCACACACCTGTAACCCTAGTACTTGAGAGACCAAGACAGGAGGATTGCAGATTCCAGGCCAGCCTCCGCAATTTAGCAAGAACCTTGGCAACTTAGTGAGAATCATTTCAAAATTAAAAAAAAAAAAAAAAATAGTGCTGGGAGCATAGCTTGGAGGTAGAAAGCCTCTAGGTTCAACATCCAGTACCAAAAAAAAAAAAAAAAGTCCACAGAGATGAATGGAGGGGCCTACAGAAAGCACTAGGCAAGTCTTTTTCTGGATAAATAGTAAAAAAAATATATTAGAAAGAAGCAATTAAAAAAACAGAGAAAATGATACACAAGAGAAGCAAAGTATAAGGTTTCATATTTAAAACCATATAAAAGCCAAGATTTAAAAAAAATAATAAACAACAAGCAACAAGTCTTTAAATCACCATGTAAACCAGGCATGAGTTACTGGGAAGTAATCCCAGTACTTGGGAGGCTATGACAGGAGAATTGCAGGTTCCAGGCCAGAATCAGCAACTTAGTGAGGCTCTCAGCAATTCAGTAAAACCCTATTTCAAAATAAAATAGGACTTGGGGTATAAATTAGTGATAGAATGCCCTTGGGTATCAGTACCATTTTTTAAAAATCACCTTATAACGGAAGAATGTAAAAATGTAGTTTTGGAAGTGGATTGAAATGTGTCTAGAGAAAATGTTCTTGTATTTTATAACAGTGAGATGACAATGACATCACAAAGCTACACAGCCTAACCGTACTGCAGTACATAGACTTGAGCCAGGTGGGAAACAGATCTGGAGGCTGAATCAAAGGGAACAATTCAGGTGCACATGCCATTATGTTTCCAGGATGTGCTGCAGCAGGAGTGTGACTGAATTAAAACATTACAAAATGCACAAATTGGCCACCATCATTATCCCTTCATAAGAAACCAGAAAGTAAGATAATAGCAAGGCATTGCTATGGCACAAAAAGAAAAGCATCCAGGACCTGTGCAGAAATGGTCTGGAGGCAGCATGAGTTGGGGCTTACATGGCTGTGCTCCAGGGGAAATATGTCTCCTTAAACACATAAAAAGAAAATCTGAAACTAAGCAAACCATTTGGAAAAATGGAATATTGGAACATGGGAAGCAGAAAACCTCATAATCTGCTTGGATGTATCCAGTGAGGACAAATGAACCCACACTTGGTGTAACACAAGACACATAAGAGCCCATTCTTTAACACTTACCATGAACACTCACACAATAGGGCTCTTTTAGTGTCAAAAGCATTTTTTGTAGCACAAGAGAGAGAGAGAGAGAGAGGGAGGGAGGGAGGGAGGGAGGGAGGGAGGGAGGAGAGAGAGAGAGAAAATCACCTTACCCACAATGAAAATAAGTGGCAAAGAGATCCCAATCCATTCTGAAATTCATCTCAGCAACTGTTGTTACTAGGAAATGGCTTGCCATCAAATCATTCAAGACTTCCTACTCTCCCCCAGCAAAGAAGCTCCTCTTTCCTTTTTTTTTTTTTTTTTTTTGCGGTACTGGGATTGAGCTCAGGGGCATTCTACCTTTGAGCTATACCCCCAGCCCTATTTTTTATTCTTTATTTTGAAACCAGGTCTTACTAAGTTGCGGAGTGCCTCACTAGGTAGCTGAGGCTGGCCTTAAATCTGGATCCTCCGGTCTCAGCCTCCCAAATGCTGGGATTACAAGCGTGCGCCACCATGCTCGACTTCCTCTTTTCTTCTTGTCTTCAGGAAGGACTGAAGGGAGTATCTGGCCGGATGGTTAACTTTTAGCACAAATACTTTTGAAAGCAGAAGTCCCATTAACTGGGTAGCACTAACCCTAATCCAGAGCAGGGATTGGCACACTGTAGCCTGAGAGCCAAATTCCTCTGAAGCCTGGCTTTGTAAATAAAATTGTACAGAACACAGCCACATCCACCCTTTACATTCTGTCTCCAGATGCTACACAGAGTTGCAAAGCCTCTATGATGTACTATCTGGCTTTTTACAGAAAAAGTTTGCAGACCCCTAACCTAGAGCAAGGGCCAGCTCCATGTGAGCTAGCATCACACTCATTCAGACAGCTGTTAGAGAATCAAAATCCAGCAAGCTGGGGATGCTGCTCAATGGAAGAGGGCTTGCTTAGCAAGTGCAAGGCCATGGAATCCATTCCCAACACTGGGAGAGGAGGGGAGGGGAGGAGGGAGAAAAAGAAAAGGTAGGCGGAGGAGGAGGAGGAGGAGGAGGAGGAGGAGGGAGAGTGAGAAATGAAAGAGAATCAAAGTCTAAAACCCTCTCCCAGATATTCTGATTTAATGGCTCTGGAGGAAGTCCCAGGAATCTGCATTGTAACAAGTTCTTAGGGGGTTACAAACCATACTCACAGGTTCTATAGGCTTCAGAAATATCTTTAAAATTTTAAATTTGCCAATTACCATAGTATTA
>PVLC010037000.1:0-15496 GCA_004027655.1 Graphiurus murinus | reverse complement strand
CACTAGGGATTGAACTCAGGGGCATTCTACCTCCGAGCTACACCCCCAGCCCTATTTTTTTTATTCTTTATTTTGAAACCGAGTCTCACTAAGTTGCGGAGTGCCTCACTAGGTAGCTGAGGCTGGCCGCGAACCCGGATCCTCCGGTCTCAGCCTCCCGAATGCTGGGATTACAAGCGTGCGCCACCACGCCCGGCTAAGAACAGTGAGTTTTCTAAAAAGGCAGAGATAAAATTGAGAAAGTCTCCCAGATTGTGAAACAAGACGGTGTCCGGGCCGGAGGCGCCTGCGTCTGCCGCGCACCAGCTGCGTGACTTCGGGCACGTCTTGCCTCTGTGGGCTTCAGCATCTTTGTCAGAAGATGGAGTGGAGCTCGTCATTTCTGTCTGCCTCCCACACAAATGTAAAAGACGATGCTGTGGTTAATACTGAGTGAGTTTCTCGGCCGCCTGGGAGATGCCTACTTTCTGGGCTCAGTATTTGTGCACTTCTTTCTCTGATTCCATTCATTCACCCGTTTTATTTATTTATTTGAATAGAGCATCGTTTGGAGATATTTATGTAACTTACGCTTTTATTTAAAAAAAAAACACAGTAACAAATAATGGAGAGGAAAAGTAAGAAAATGAGAGAATGAGACCAGCAGGTCCAATATCAGAAAAATAAGAATATTCTAGAAAGAGAAAGCAGAAAAGGTGGAAGGGAAAAAAATCATTGGAGAGCCGGGCGTGGTGGCACACGCTTGTAATCCCAGCATTCGGGAGGCTGAGACCGGAGGATCCGGGTTTTCGGCCAGCCTCAGCTATCTAGTGAGGCACTCCACAACTTAGTGAGACTTGGTTTCAAAATAAAGAATAAAAAAATAGGACTGGGGGTTTAGCTCAGAGGTAGAATGCCCCTGAGTTCAATCCCCAGTACTGCAAAAAAAAAAAAAAAATCATTGGGAAAATAATAATTTAGGATCTTTCGGAACTGAATTTCCGAGTCACAAGCCCATTAAGCCTTCAGTAAAATGGATGACCACAGGCCTCCCTATGGCTCACCATTATGAATTTGTCGCCAGAGTTTGGAAAAGCTTCTGGAAGCTTCCAGAGAGGAGAAGAGGTCACACACAGAGGGTCCAGAAGAGAGCAGCCTCAGGCTTCTCGGCAGCAGTGGCGGGCTCTGGGAGTTGCTCCAGGCTGGAATTCCTTTCAGGTATAAAGCAGAGCAGAGACATTTGCAGGTGCGCAGGATCTCAGATGCGGGCGATGGTGCGGCTCCCCCCACAGGCGCCAGAGGGATCTTTCAGGGCTCTGGGCTGCGTCCTGAGGATGGACAGGGATGGGATGCGTACCTCTTCCCCCGGGAGCCAGCCCGTGCAAAGGCACTGAGGCTCACAGAATGGGGGTTGTCAATGACTACCTTTCCCCAGGCCTCTGGGGTCCCTGGGGATGGGTACCAGGTATACAAGTCTCACTAGACCAGTCCACCTCCCTGCCCAGACTGAAGAAATGAGAAAAGTGAGCGAGCAGGCCGTGACCCCAGGGCCGTGCGTGGGTGACTGCATGCTGGATATGGTGAGCATGGGGAGGTGGGCAGGGACTGGGGGGCTTTTCATAAATTGCACTGCATGTGTTAGCGTGTCTGGGCCCCAAGTTCTCACCCCAGTATCCCCACAGCTGCAGGGCAGGGGCGGAGCTGCATCCTGTGACCTGAGGGCCTCCCAGGAGGGCTTTATAGCAAAAATGTGCCTGGGCTAGGTACCTAGAGCCAGCTCACTCCCTGCGGCCCTTCAAACCTCTGGGCCTTTCTCTTTTTTTGTTTTTTTTTGGGGGGACTGGGGGTTTAACCCAGGGGAATTCCACTTCTGAGTCATCCCCCAGCCCTATTTTTTTTTTTTTTTTTAATTTTTTAGTTTGAAACAGGGTCTCACTAGGTTGCTGAGAGTCTCGCTACATTGTCCAGGCTGTTCTTGAACCTGCAGTCCTCCTGTCCCAGCCTCCCAAGTACTGGGATGACAAGCGTGCGCCACCCTGCTCAGCTGCCTCTTGGCCTTTCCGAACCCTTGTCCCTGTGCGTGGGGTGTGACTGACATCCACCTCCAGATTTCAAGGTCTTGGGTGGCAGGGACATCTCTCAGCCTTCTGGGCACTGAAGGGGTCCTCATTGGTTTTAAGAGAAACAGACACTTGGAAGGAAACGGAGGCCCTGGGAGGAGTGATCTTTGCCCAGGCCGGGGAGCTGGAGTGAGCCAGCCTCGGGCGAGGGGCCCGTCCCCCCCCCCCCCCCCGGCCTTCCCAGCCCTGCCTGGCTCCTGCCTGCTTTGCTCTAGCCACGCGTAGGGACTGTGCGCAGCTTGGGAGCACTCTGGGGCCCTGAGAGGATCATTTCTCTTCCCAGTCCTTTTATGCAACAGAAGCGCGCTCTGCAGGGAGAGAGGTTTGGGAAGAGCCTGCCTCCCTCCCTGTGGACTCAGGAGACAGGGACCGGCAGCTCCTCCCTCAGCTCTGCGTGTGCTTAACCACTTTTAGCCTTTTCTGCCTTTCTAAAAAAGCGCATTTAACTCTGGAAAATTTCAAACAAACCTGAAATCAGAGGTAGTGAGTGGTGTAACAAGTCCTTGCGTGTGCACCCCCTCCCGGCCCCCGCTGTGACACCTGTCAACCTGTGGCCAGTCTTTGAGCACCACCCCACCCCTTCCCTTTCCAGGTCATTTTAAAGCAAATCCCATGTGTCATGCTTCATTCATAAATACTTCAACATGGATTTCTTTTTTTGTGTGTGTGGTACTGGGGATGGAACCCAGGGGCATTCTACCTGCAAGCTATACCTCCAGCTCTATTGTTTATTCTTTATTTTGAAACAGGGTCTCACTAAGTTGCAGAGGGCCTCACTAAGTAGCTGAGGCTGGCCAAGAACCCGGATCCTCCTGTCTCAGCCTCCCAAGTACTGGGATTACAAGTGTGTGCCACCACGCCCAGCATCAACATGGATTTCTAAAGTTTTTTTTGTTTTTTTTTTAATGCAGTAACTACCAGGCCATTATTGCCACTGGGCTGGGCAGTTCCCTGTTTATTCAAACTAGGCCTGGGTCTCTACTGCCTTTCTGCAATGGGGGGAACCAGCCCAAAGGCAGAGGAAACCCCAGAAAGGACTTTGCTTCTGTTCTGCTTCGTGCCCAGGTCCTGACGATTGAAGAGTAGTTTCCAGGACCAGTAGGAATGATTTTGGTACTGATAGTTAGTTAGTTAGTTAGTTAGTTAGTTAGTTAGTTGTACTGGGAATTGAACCCAAGGGTATTTTACTCCCATGCTAAACCCCCAGCCCAATTTTATTTTTAAACAGGGACTCACCGAGTTACTAAAGCTGGCCTCCAACCTGCGATCCTCCTATCTCAGCCTCCCACATACTAGGACTGCAGGCATGTGCCACCACGCCTGGCTGCTGTGTGATTTTTCTTTTTTTTAAACCTCACCTTCCACTGATCCCTCATCAGGGCAGGGCTAAAGCCCAGAAGGGGAGCAGGGAGGCCCAGTGTTGACTGAGCCCTTCCTCTGTGAGGAGCCTCCAGGGCCTGCCTCTTGCAGGCGGCAGAGGTGCCGTGGTTCCCATTTAACCAAGAAGGAAGGAACTTGTTCTAAGGTTCCCCAGCAGTGAGCAACAAGGCCAAGATCAAGCCCTAGGTGAGCTTGAGGGACCCCTGCTGGTCGGGGACATGAGCAGTTGGTGCCCTAAAAGGTGGCAAAAGGGTAGAAAGCTGACAGGGAGACGGAAGCCCCTCTGTGCAGGCGACTTCCCAGCCTGGGTTCCCCGCACGGGCACCGGGTGCCCACACGCTGCTCCCAGAAGGCGCGGGGAGTCCACCAAGGCCTCCCCACAGCTCCCCAGCGCCGCCGCCTCTTCCTCTTCCGTGCCACCAGCTCTTGCTGTGTTTTCTCATTAACTTCAGCATTTGTGATGATTCTGAATTTTAAATTCGTGCTCTTAGTATATTGAGCCTTAAAAAAAAAAAAAAAAAAAAAAAAAAACTAGGGCATTTCAGTGTTGCTATTACACAGTTGAAGTTAGGGGACCTTTAAACATCGGGTACAATGTTTTGCAATTTGCTTGCTTGACCTATTTTTGTTAATAGATCTTTAATTCTCTTTAAACATTTGCTCCTATCTTTGGGTTTTATTAAATTTTGAAACGCACATGTATTGTTGAGTCCTCCGGGTAACAAAATGTCAACAGATTAAAGAGGACATTTTTTTCCCCATTGCCTGCGACCTGCAGAGTTACAAGGCTAACCTAAATCTGATTAGAAATGAGGTTGGCCCCCTCCCAGTTCTTACCCCAGGACTTCTGACTGAAGACCAAGGAAATGTGCAACGTTAAACTGCTGATTAGGTTCGTCTCCATCAGTTCCAGAATTTACCAGATTCTTCTCTGGGGACTGGGTTGGGACGATGAAGTACAATTTAACCTCTTACTCCCTGAAGGAAATTGAGAATCTCTAGAATGAGGTTCTTTGAGTGTTTGATCAAGAGATAGTTGGGAGATACCAAGTAAACCCACTGGGATGTTTGAGATTTTAAAAAGTACTAGGAAGGATGTGGAGAAATTATAACCTGATAGAGCCACTTCAGAGAATAGTTTGCGTTGTTCTCAAATAAGTTAAATATGTAATTGCCATCTGACCCAGCAATTCTACTCCTAGGTGTCTACCCCAAATATTTGAAAGCAGGTGCTCAAACAAAAATTTGTGCTCAAACAAAAACTTGTACACACATATTCATAGCAGGTATTGTTCCTAATAGCCAGAAGATGGAAAGAAAACCTCAGCTGATGAGTAGATAAATAAAATGTGGTATATCCATACAATGGAATATTACTTGGCCAGAAAAATGAATGGAGTTCCTATATCCGCAGCAATGTGGATGAACTTAGAAAACATGCTGAGTGGAAGAAGCCAGACATAGAAGGACGCGTACAGTTTGCTTCTACTTTATATGAAATGTCCAGAACAGGCAAATCCATAGAGACAGAAAGTAGATTGGTGGGGGTTGTGGTGGTGGGGCAGGGGGAGCGTAGTGGGGAGTAACTGGTTAATGGGTATAGAATATTATTTTGGGTTGAAGAAACTGCTTTACAACTAATTGTACAGTTTCATGTTATATGAATTTCACCTTGATTTAAAAAAAAAAAAGGGAGGGGAACTTGGAGTGTAGCTCAGTGATACAGCATATGCTTAGCCCACATCAGGCCCTGGGCTTGATCAAAAGAAAAGAAAAGAGAAGAAAAAAGGACAGCTTCCATTCTCTCGACATGCTTACTAGTATTATTTGCCAAGAGGCAAACCCATCAGCTGGGAGGGTCTGCATCGTCTGGGATGAAGGTGCAGGGGCAGAATGGACTTTGGAGACAGGCAGACGTGGTTCAAATCCTGGCTCCGCTAAGCTGTGTGATGCTGGGTAAGGTACTTAACCTCTCTGGGCCTCATTTTTCTCCCCCGTGAAAATGGAGCCACTGAATGAACCCACCTCAGAGGGTTGCCTAGGACACAGGGCTCTTAAGATCAGCTGTGAATGGGGTTCAGCCGGTGGCCTGGGGCATGCCACTTCTCCAAACTTTAGTTGCCTCCTCTGCAGAAGTACGAAGGAGAGCTGGGCGAGGCCCTGCCCACGAGTGCCACGGGGTGGGGGCGGGGAAGCCCCCAGGCAGCGTGTGTTGAGGCATCTGCAGCCCGGACCTGTGAGTGGGCCCTGGGGGAAAGGACAAGATGGCTGCACATGGTGGAAGGTGAGGGGTTCTCCTCTGTGATCTGTCGCCTGCTGCACACAGGAGCCCCGAATGAGCTGACCGGGCCCCTGAAACCCGCCCCTGAAACCCGTGCCAGGTAACGGCCGGCCCGTGCCTGTCCCGCTCCTGCTGGGAGGCAGCCAGTGCCCGGGCCCCAGCTGGGCCGGCAGATTTTTCCATGCAGGGATTATCCCTCCGGTGCAGGGTCAGCTGGCTAAAGCCGCTTTAGCTCAGGTGTCCAGAGAGCAAGCGTTTAGGCGCCTGGGATCAAAATCTAAGCCGGCGGGTGGTTCTCTGCCCTCGCAGGGAGGGCCGTTGGCAGTGCCAGGAGACGCGTTTGGTGGCTGTGCCTTGGGGTGAGGGGAGGCCGGGAGGTTCCTGGTCATCCTGTATGCACAGGACAGGACGGTCCTCAGGGAGCTGTCCATTCCAAAGTGTCAGGCTGAGAACCCTCGCCTCATCGCGCCTGGTGTCCCAAAGACTCCCACGAGGGCGAGGGCATCTCAGTGCTGATACCAGGGGCCAGGCGGGTGTGCCCCCACCCCAGGGGCAGAGGAGGAGGACCTGGGAGGAGGGGCGGCTTGTCCAAGGACCCAGGACTGCCCCGAGGCAGAGCAGGCCCCTGGGTGGGTCTGTCTCACTGCAGAGCCGTTTCCATGACGACCCATCAGTGGGGGGGGGGGAGCAGTAGAGACGACGGAGGTTGCCTTCTGAACACAGGTGGGGTTAGACGCTTTTTACTTGGTTGAAGCACTGTTTACCTGGTGCCTCTTCTGGCGTGGTCCCAGCCCACAAGGTGCCTGGAACTTAACGGGGAGGCAGGTGTAAGCAGAGAAGCTTGTCGGGAGAAGGAGCAAGAGCCGGAGGGAGACCCACCTCCCCACGCCCAGGAGGCCACACCTGAGCTCGGAACTGAAGAGAAGAGGCAGTCCACACACAGGAGAGAGGAGGGAAGGGTGTGCGGAAAAGATGGAGCAGAGCCCGGCGCGGTGGCGCACCCCTGTAATCCCAGTACTTGGGAGGCTGAGGCAGGAAGATCCCAGGCTGGAAGCCAGCCTCGGCAACTAGTGAGGCCCTCAGCAACTTAGTGAGACCTTGTTTCAAAATAAAAAAAAATAAGAAGGGCTAGGGGTGTAGGTTGGAGGTAGAATGCCCCTGGGTTCAATTCTCAGTGCCACAAAGTTAAAAAAAAGATAAGGAGGAGGAACAGGAGGAGGAGGAAGAGGAGGAGGGGGAGGGGGTGAGCCTGGAGCCTGGCGCAGGAATGGGCTTCCAACTGTGGAGCCAGCAGGGGCTGAACGCTGAGCTGACTGGGGGCCCCGGGGGAGGGAGCCCCTGCTCAGAGACGCCGAGCCCCAGAGAGGGCCTGGGTCTTCCCTGAGCGGGCACGTCCCGGCTGCACCGTGCTGGCTTCTGACAAAGCGAGATGGGGAGGCCCAAGCTTCAGCTGAGTGCTGGCAGGGAGGGAGGCGGCTGGAGGAAGGGGCGCCGGTGGACTTAGTGATGGGTTTGCTCCATGGTGCGGGGCGAGAGCCTGGGCTGACTGTGGATCTCCAGCCTGGGAAGATCAGGGTGTCAGCACCTAATTGGAAGGCAGGATGCAGGGGGTCTGGGGGCAGGGGCTGGAATGCCAGCTACCTGGGAGACAGGAGGATTTGTCCAGCTCGTGGCCAAGGTGTGCCTGGAGTGTGCTGTCTCCCATCTCAGTACCTGTGGGACTCGTCCACATTACCGTGGTAGCAAGAGTTCACTCTTTCTGGCTGTATAGGTCTCCGTGATGCAAACACATGAGCAGTTGCTTGGTTCACTCTGCACGTGATGAGCCTTTGCTTGTTGGGAGCTAGAGGGGACAGAACTGCCATGAGCATCCTTGTGCCTGCCTGCCGAGGGCCCGTGTGTGACTTGTGTGGGTACACAGCAGAACCACTGGCCACAGCCTGGTCTCTGCAGCTTTCACGGAGAGGGCCAGATCATGCTTTTCCAAAGCACTTCACTCTCTGGTCCTACCGATGGATGTGTGGGAGCCGTCATTGTTTCCTGTTCTGACCAACACTTCCGTTCTTCTGTCTTGTCATTTTAATGTGCATTTCCTCAAAGAATAAAGTCCTCGAGCACCTCTTTGGGTGCATTTGGCTATTTGGATATCCCTCCCATAGTCTTAAGTCTTTCTCTGATCTCTCATAGATTGCTTTTTTCTGATTCATACGTGGCCAAGTCCTTCATCAGTTATCTGTGATGCAATATTTAACCCCCTGTATGTTTCGTTGGCACTTTTTTATTGGTATATTGGTAATTTTTTTTTTTTTTTTGCAGTATTGGGGATTGAACCCAGGGGCATTCTACCTCTGAGCTCTATCCCCAACCCTATTTTTTATTCTTTATTTTGAAACAGGGTCTCACTAAGTTGCGGAGGGCCTCACTAAGATGCTGGCTGCGAGCCTGCAATCCTCCCGTCTCAGCCTCCCAAGTACTGGGATTACAAGCGTGCACCATGACGCCCAGCTTATTGGTATCTTTTGAATGGAAGTTTTTTAATTCAACTAGGCAAACACTTTTTGAGATCTATTTGTGCATCTTTACGGGGCACATTGCGGTAATTCAACACACGTACGCGCATGTAATAATCAAACCAGGGCAGTCAGCACCTCCGCCTTTCCCAACAGCCAGCATTTCTACGTGTGGGGAATTTCACGCTCTTCTTCAGGAAATATATTGTTGATTGTTTTAATAAATAGTGGAAGATTTTAATTTAATGAGTGGGAGTTAATGAGACCTGTAAGCAGATATCTTTATTAACTCGGAGTGGAATGGTATCTTAGAAGGGGGGGGGGTGCCCAGACCATGGCGGGTGTGGTTTTGGGGGGAAGAGAGAGAGACACCCCCTGGCACTGAGAGGCAGGCGGAGTGGTTTCGGGGTCTTCTGTTGGTCGGCGGGCCCTCATTTCTCCTCTGTAGAAGGCGGGTGCTGTCTGCAGCTCCTGGGGATCTCAGGATCCACTGGGCAGAGGACTCTCAAGGGTGACACCACGGGTGGATCACTCAGCAAGGAGTCCAAGCCCTCCTCCTCTCCTGCAGGGGGGCTGGGGTCAGGAAGGGCCAGGCTTGGAGGGAGTCGGGTGAGGACACCCTGACCCCACAGCTGTGGGGAGAAGCCCCTGCCCTCTCCTTTCCACTGGGGTCTTCCCTTCCCGTCCAGGGGATGAAGGAGCTCCGGAGGGAGGTGACCACCAGGATGCTGACCGGGCCGGATGCCATCTATGCCATCTTGGTAGATTGTCTGGGCTGCTGGGCTCGGGCTGCTCCCATGAGGTCAAGAGTCAGGCTGGCTACCCTACTCCTACCACTCAGCCTCTCCGCCACTTGCCGTGTCCCCCCAACCTCTGCCCTGGGCTGAAGACACCCCCCCACCATGTCCATGGCCTCCGGTTCTGCTCTCTGCGCCCTACCCCTGCGGCGGCGCCCCTGATGTTGGGTCACATGGCGCCTGAACAGGTGCCCGCTCGCTCCAGTGCTGCAGATCCTTGAGGACCGGACTTCTCCGCGCTGGCCATTTGCCTGCGGCCCCTGCCTGACAAGGTGGTGGTGGTGGGGGGGCTTGGGCTCTAAGGACCCGGCCACCCTCCTGGCCCCAGGCATTCTGCTCAGGAGCTGGGGCCCTGTCCTGGCAGGACAGGTGTCAGTGGGGGGTGACTCCCAGAGTCTGGGCTAAGGTCCTCAGCAGTGGAGACTGGGGTGCTCTGGTGTGGGTGGGAACTGTTGGACCCACAGGGAGCTTCTCTGAACGCTCAGTGTGAGAACCCCCCAGGCTGGCAGCCTCCACGGACCCCGCTGTCCAGGCAGGTGTGGTTCACAGTGCCCGGCCAGCACTAGGACTTGGGGCCGCAGGCCAGGGCCCTGCACCTTTTTACTTTGAGACAGGGTCCCATTAAGTTGCTGAAGTTGGCCTCGAACCTGCGATCCTTCTGTCCCAGCCTCCCTGGTACTGGGTTTACAGGTGGGTGCCACCACACCTGGCTCGGGGAGATGCTTTTTCTCTGGGGCCTATCAGAGGTTCCGTAGACAGCAGCAGCCCTGGGAGGGTGCACACGGAGCGAGGTGGCTGGCTTTGAAAGTGGGGTACCGAGGGGCCCACCAGATGCAGAATGCTGAGCTCCCGCAACGGATGATCACTTGCATGCGCGCTGTTGCACTTCCGTGTGTGATGCTGTTTTGCTTTGTTTTTGTCCTTGTAGGCTGGGAATTCCCAAGCACCTCTGCACATTTCAGAACCGCTCCCCTCCCCCAAGCCATGAAGGAGTCGCCTGGGGTGTGGCCTGGGCAGCAGGGTTTCACAAAGCTCCTGGCGTGCGTCTAAGGTGGAGAGCCTGTCGTAGGCAGTCCCGTGTGTCCTTTCATTCATCACCCTTCAGAGAGCTGCAGGAGACCCAGGATAGGTCATTCAAAAACGCACTCGAGTCCTTTAAAGGAAATGCCGCCTTCCTGTAGTATTTCACATGTGCCTTCTTGTCTTTTGTTTGAAGAGGATCTGTTAGCTCCTCATCTGATTCGGGGTTTCTTTCCAGCCTATTTCTGCCTCAGGGCTTTTGCACTTGCGATTCCTGCTTTCCAATTTGGTGGATCCTTTGATTAAATGTCAGCTGCTTAGGGAAGCCTTCCTGGAGTTTCCAGTGTCCAGTGGCCCCCACCAGGGCCACGCCCAGCCACATGGCCCTTTACAGCGCCAGAACTGCTTCGTTACCTCGTTGGTTGACTTGCATAGTCCCGGCTGCTCTGCTCTGAGACATAAGCCCTCACTCGAGAGCTGGCCCCGCCTGTCTTGTCTGCTGCCCGTTTCCCTTGCCCGGGTGGGTGTCTGGCACACGGAAAGCGCCCAGCATGTGCCTCTTGAACATTAACCGCGTTGAATGGTGGGTGTGCGGCTTTGGTGTGTGTAGGCCCCTTGATGGCCCCTGTGGTGACCTCTTACAGCACCTGTTACTGGGGAGAGGTGCTGTTGGTTGGATATGTTCATCTACTTTTTATGCAATTAAACATCTAAGCAAAAAAGCATATGCTGTTTGGCTCTAGGTTATTACAAAGGGAGGGGTAACAGAGTAAAGGGTAATAAAACAGTCACGCGCAATTCCAGTCAGCCCCTCTGTGTCGGAGGCCTCTGCATCTGCAGGTTCAACAAACTGCAGACAAACTATTTTTTTTTTGCGGTACTGGGGATTGAACTCAGAGGCATTCTACCTCCGAGCTACACCCCCAGCCCTATTTTTTATTCTTTATTTTGAAACCGAGTCTCACTAAGTTGCGGAGTGCCTCACTAGGTAGCTGAGGCTGGCCACGAACCCGGATCCTCAGGTCTCAGCCTCCCGAATGCTGGGATTACAAGCGTGCGCCACCACGCCCGGCTGACAAACTATTTTTTAAAAACTGCACTGGACAAGACATGGTGGGCATATACCTGTAATCCCAGTACTTGGGAGGCTGAGACAAGAGGATTGCAGGTTTGAAGACAGCCTCAGTAATGTAGTGAGATTCTCAGCAAGCTGGTGATACCTGGTTTCCAAACAAAAAAATAAAAAGGGCTGGGGGTATAGCTCAGAGGTAGAATAACCCTGGGTTGCAAGCCGGGCGTGGTGGCACATGCTTGTAATCCCAGTGCTTGGGAGGCTGAGATAGGAGGATCTGGGTTCGAGGCCAGCCTCAACTACTTAGTGAGGCTCTCTGCAACGTAATGAGACTCTGTTTCAAAATAAAGAATAAAAAATAGGGCTGGCGGTGTATCTTGGAGGTAGAATGCCCCTGAGTTCAATCCCCAGTACCGCAAAAATAAATAAATAAAAATAAAAAATAAAGAATAAAAATTAGGGCTGGGGATGTAGTCGGAGGTAGAATGCCCCTGGGTTCCATCCCCAGTACAGCAAAAAAATAAATAAGTAACCCTGGGTTTAATCCCCGGTGTGTGTGTGTGTGTGTGTGTGTGTGTGTGTGTGTATGTATCTCTCTCTCTCTCTCACATACACACACACACACGCACACACTACATCTGTACTGAATCGTATAGGCTTTTTTTGTCATTACTTCATAAATGAAGTAGTATAACAACTCATGGCATAGCCTTCCCATCCTGTTAGGTATGAGTCACCCAGAGATGATTTAAAATGTGTAAGAGGACGTGAGACGTGTGCAGGTATATGCAGTTACGACTCTTTGTTATTTACGGGACATGAGCACTGTGGGGTTTGGCTATTCACAGGGGTCCTGGAACTGATCCGCATCAGATGCCAAAGGACGATTATATGCTATTATAAACCACGTAGTCAGGCATGGTGGTGCACACTTATAATCCTAGTACTTGGGAGGCTGAGACAGGAGGATCACAGGTAGTGAGGCTCTCAGCAACTTAGTGAGACCCTGTTTCCAAATAAAATAAAAAATTGGTCTGGGGGTGTAGCACAGAGGTAGAAGACTCCTGGGTTCCATCCCCAGTACCACAAAATAACAGCAAAAAACAAAAAAAAAAAAACAAAAAAAAACAAACAAAAAACAACAACAACAACAAAAAAAAACCCAAACAAACCACGTAAAGATGTAGACCAAAAATTGAGAATATCTGAATGAATTTCATTTTCTTGTTTGTGCTTGTTCGATATTTTAAAGTTTTTTCTATAGTGAATATACATTTTCTAATACCAGAAATATTACGTTTTAAGAGAAAAAATATAAAAGAAAAATTGCATCTATATAGTAAGAAATAAAAAGACCCTTTCACTCTGAAAACAGACCAACCTTGCCTACAGCTTTGAGCTCTACCTTAAGCAAATTAGCGTCCCCATCTGTTAAATGGGGGTAGTAATGGCCCCTGTCTCACAGAGCCTGAGAGGGTTAAATTGTGTCCTTTGTATATGGTGCTCAGAACCCCAGTGCAGGCTGCCTCCTCTGTAGGTCAGGCATTGACAATGGATACCATCTTGAAGTGAAGGAGTGGGCCAGCCTTGTAAATGCAACCTGAGAAGCCCTTAGGGGGAGCTGCCTGGAGCTGGAGGGTCCCCAGGATCCCTGGACTAGGACTGCCTCAGGGTCCGGCCTTGGGCGCTCTGCCCTCCAGTGGCCGACCTGGGAAGTGCGTCTCTTCTAGTCCACTGAGGAGCCTCCTGGTGGGCTCTAAAGGGCGCTGGATTTAGAGACAGAAACCTGTATCCTGGGCTCCACCTCTTCACTCAGGAGCAACGGGGCCATGGCTGTGGCCTTGCAGCTGCCCATCTGCTTTCTAGCTGGCCTCCACTGGCCAGAGTGGATGCTGCGGGCCTCGCCTGGCTGCCGGTCTCTCCAATCCATTGTTCAAGAGTCTCACAGTCTTCTTGGTAACCAGTAGAAAGGTTCGTACACGTTCACATGTAAAGACCCAAAGGTCCTCAGGCAGCAGAGGAGACCTAAGGTTTATTGAAGGCCCTGAGCTGGGAGCTGCCCTCTAATCTCATTTTGGACCCCCTCCTGCCTGCCTTTCTGCGTAGACCCTGGAGGGCGCAGAGGGCAATGAGATTTGGATGTGGGCCTGACAGCTGGTGGGGCAGCCACACAAGTGCAGCTGGTCAGAAGACGGACATTCCGGTTACACTTTGCACGTGCTCTTCCGCCTTCTGGAATGAAGGCCCGTCCTTCTCTTTCTTGGGACACACGTCTGCAGGGCTGGTAAGGTGCGCACACATCTCCCCTCTTCTGGAACATTGCCTGTGGGTACACCAGGTGGAATAAGCTTTGTTCTCTGCAACCAGTGAACTTACCCTTCGTCCCAAGCCGAGGACAACCTGCCTGTTTCCCCTGCTGTGCCGGGAACTTACGCAGGGCAGAGAGAGACTATCTTTATTCCAGCAAAGTGCCTGGCACAGAAGGGCTTGGCAGTTTGTGAATGAATGAATGAATGAAGAAATGCTCATGCAGAAGGTGAACAATACTTCCCTGACCCCCAGGCACCCCAGTCAGCCCCCTCATCACAGACCCCGTGCTCCTGGGGCCTCTGGATGCAGTTGCACCTTCTGGGTCCCCCCAGAGCCCTGTGACCCTGGGGTGATAGTCAGTGTGACTGTGGTCAGGACCTGGGCCTGGCCAGGCCCCACACACAGTGGAGAGCGATCACACTTTCTGCAGAGAGCTGAGCGGCCCTGAAACGTACGTACACCAGAATTAGTCGGGAGCAAACCATTTAATGACTCTGGTTGGACTCAAATGAGATATGTACCGCGTAAACAGCGAGCGAAATGAATTTTTGATTACCGTTCAGGCATTGTGAATATTTCCTACCTGACTGGTGTTTTTTTTGTTTTGTTTTGTTTTTTCCCCTGCTGAAGCATGAAGTGCACAGTCCCCTAGAACAGGACGGCAGGCTGGCAGGGCCTTTGGAGGGTAGAGTCCTGTTGGAAATTATCAGCATAAGAAAGGAAATGACAAGCCTGCTAGGGCATAGGCTTTGAGCCTGGCTTCTATAATTAAAATTTACTTTAAATTTCAGGACTGCATTTATCAAGAGCGAAGGGCGAGGACTCCACAGTGCAGCATAAATCATGTTTGAGAGCTGCTGTATTTTTCAGGGAGGGTTCATGGAGAGGGGGTTTTAAGGTCCATTCTGGTTTCTAGAGATGTCATCAGCCTGTGCAGGAGTCTGTTCTGTGCCTGAGTGGTGGGCGGTGGGGTGGGAAGTACAAAGGTGAATTGGACAAGGAGTCCTCTGCCAAGCAATTGGGTCTGAGGACAGGTCTCAGGGCTGAGGGAAAGGGCAGGATTGGAGCCCCACAGGCCAATCCCAGGCGGCCTCATGGAGGTGGTGTTCTAGGCAGGCCTTGGAAGATACTGAGGCTTTGAATACCCATTCACCTAGTGCTGGCAGGGTCTGGCTTCTTCTCTCTGCCCTCCTCTCCCCCAGCTGCTGCTTCACCCCCAGCTCAGGTTGGCCCCAGGGAGCCGGGTGGGCTGTGTAAGAGTCTGAGCTCTGTTGGGTGCTCTGCTTGGGTTTGAATCCTGCCTCTTGCTTGCTCTGGCTGGGTGATTTCAGACAAGTAACAAAACTTCTCTGAGCTTCCATTTGCCTGTCTACAATGTAATGGGGATGGCACCTAAGAAGGGGGTTCTTAGCAATAAAGGGAGCAGCTTGTACGACTTAGAAGCTCACCTGGCAATCAGCAGTTGGTCAAGGTCACCCAGCCAGGCCCTGGGCCGTGACCCCCCCCATCCCCGGCTGGGCTTCCAGACAATTTCAATCTTCCTTTCTTTCTTCCTCCCTCTCCCTCTCCCCCTCCCGGGATACCAGGAGGAGCCTGGTCTGGGGAGGCAGAGCTGGGATGGAGCTGGGACATCACCAGGACAGGGGCTGCTCCCTGGCTTTTCCTCCTCCAGTCCTCCACCCAGGCCTTGATGCTCTTCTGGGGGCTGAGGGTCTGTGCCAGGACCTGGGAGCTGTCCTGTAGGAGGGGGAGCTTTGGGAGGATTGGTCTCCTTTGGTCTCCTGTCCCAGGCAGCTCCTCCCTCTCTGCAGGGTTCTGGCCCTGCATCTTTTTTTTTTTTTTTTTTTTTGGCGGTACTGGGGATTGAACTCAGGGGCATTCTACCTCCGAGCTATACCCCCAGCCCCATTTTTATTCTTTATTTTGAAACCGAGTCTCACTAAGTTGCGGAGTGCCTCACTAGGTAGCTGAGGCTGGCCGCGAACCCGGATCCTCCGGTCTCAGCCTCCCGAATGCTGGGATTACAA
>PVLC010036999.1:0-15474 GCA_004027655.1 Graphiurus murinus | reverse complement strand
TCAGCCGGGCGTGGTGGCGCACGCTTGTAATCCCAGCATTCGGGAGGCTGAGACCGGAGGATCCGGGTTCGCGGCCAGCCTCAGCTACCTAGTGAGGCACTCTGCAACTTAGTGAGACTCGGTTTCAAAATAAAGAATAAAAAATAGGGCTAGGGGTGTAGCTCGGAGGTAGAATGCCCCTGAGTTCAATCCCCAGTACCGCAAAAAAAAAAAAAAAAAAATAGAATCATCAATGCTTTTCTCTTTATGTATTATCATCTAGACCAGAAGATGATTTGAGTGACTATTTTATCAGTCTCTTCAAGGATGATACCTAGCTAGATGAAGAAAAGTTAATTTATTATATACAGTGGATTATTTAGTGCATCTGGACTTAATTTTCTCCCAGAACCCAGATGAGAAATGCTAAAAGGCCTGAATATATTCAGTAACACAGTAAAAGACTTTTTTTTTGGCAAAAATACTTTATTGAAGATATTGTACGCTTCACATTGCATCGCACCAGGAAACACACAATTTTTGTTTCCTTCTTCAGTGATGTCAGGATGGATTGCTGGGTTCAGGTGATTGATTCCGTCTCATACATAGGTTCATTTTTTTTCTTTTTTCTTTTTTAGTGGTACTGGGTATTAAACCCAAAGGCATTCTACCTTAAGCTATACCCCCAGCTGTATTTTTTTTTTTTTTTTTTTTTTTTTTTTTTTTTGCGGTACTGGGGATTGAACTCAGGGGCATTCTACCTCCGAGCTACACCCCCAGCCCTATTTTTTATTCTTTATTTTGAAACCTGATCTCACTAAGTTGTGGAGTGCCTCACTAGGTAGCTGAGGCTGGCCACGAACCCGGATCCTCCGGTCTCAGCCTCCCGAATGCTGGGATTACAAGCGTGCGCCACCACGCCCGGCTCCCCCAGCTGTATTTTTAAAAATTATTTCTTACTTTGAACAAAGTCTCACTAAGTTACTAATGGCCTAAGTAGCTGAGGCAGGCTATGAACCTGTGATCCTCCTGTCTCAGTCTCCTCAAAACTAGGATTACAGGTGTGCACCATGCACCCAGTTTATGATCCCTATATTTGTGTATGTGTGTGTGTGTGTGTGTGTGGTGGTGGTGGTGGAGGTGGTACTGGGGATTGAATCCAGGGATGTTCTATTTCTGAGATATACCCCAAGCCATTTTGATTTTTTGTCTTGAAATAGGGTCTCACTAGGTTACTGAGTCTTGCTATGTTGCAGAGGCTGCTCTCAAACCTGTGATCCTCCCATCTCAGCCTCTCAAGTACTGGGATTACAGGTGTGTGCCCCCATGTCTAGCTTGCTCACTACTCAAGAGAAAAACCACAGGAAAGAGTTTACTTTCCCAAACAGAATATAAGTAAATGTAGAAAAATAATACCTGCTACCTTCTTTATCATACCATATGACCAGAAGATATGAAAGCAGAAGTTTCTAGCCTCACTGGATAGACAATAAAGTTGTTGATAGTCTTACTCCTGCCCCTCATAAAAGTCTAAACAGGTAAAGGTGACGCCTGGATAATTAAGTAATATACTGAAAGCAATACAAGGAAGAGGACATAAACGTTTCCTAAACCAAAGCAATCAGAACAAGATGACTCAAGCTGGACTACCTAGGAAAGCATGCCATACGTGTTGCTGATGGTTGTCACCACAGGAAAACTGCTACATGAATATCCTTGGATACTACCATACTACTGAATTTGCTTCTATCACATACATGGTTCCATCTCTTGGAATGGATTCTGAAAATTAACAAAGGTCCCTTCTGGGTAAGAGCGAGAGCTGAGCTTTCAAGTAGTGGTGCCTCTCACTGGACTCATGTCTATACTTGCCCATACCCTTGTGGTTTGCCTTCCTATTCCACTTGGTCCCATAGAATGTGCATCTTTTCTGACAACACTATCAGTGTTGGAATCACAGTAGGGAGTGAACCTGCTGCACCCTTATCTCAGTATCCACAAGTAAATCTACCACTACTCCATACTTCAATAAGAAGAGCAAATAAAATGAAAAACTTGAGAAAGAGTAAGGCCAAAAATATAGGACATAATAAATTCATACATCAGTAAGAAGAGGAAATTAAAAAACTTGAGAAAGAGTAAGGCCAAAAATATAGAACATAATAAATTCATAGAATGTTGGAGCTATGGGGGAAATGGAGGTCACTTGGGGTAACCCTCTTATTTTACAGAAGAGAAAATTTGCCCAGAGAAATTATTTTCCCCAAAATCAGTGGCAATGAGGGAATGGAGAGTAAAGTAAAATGATTCTCAATACCTTTCCTGAGGAGAGATTACAAAACTTAGGTAAAACTACTAACCATGTAGAAATATTTATGATTTCCTAAAGATAAATTTGTTTACCTAAAGATAAATCTGCTACAGACCACTGAGCTTCGAGAAATCCTAATGGTCTTTGTCCTGGACAGATCATGTCTAGAGAGTGCTGGGGAAGACTCTAGAAAAGGGGCTCATTAGATCCTATTTGGCCACTGGCACCCCAAATCCACATGGTGATTACTGAGCAGAGATCATGGTGTTATGTGGACCCACAGGGAACAGCTCTATTATGCAAACCTAGAGCCCAGACACTTGTATGACCCAAGTTGTGTTTAAGTATTTACTTAAAACAAAAGAATCGTGTCTTCCATTTCCACTTCAGCACTACCTCTTCTTTCACACAAATGAATATTTGTAATTATGTTCTATGTTGGGCTGCAAAACAATGAAACAGGACATGCGAAGAAAAGGAAAAACAAATTTGGTTATTCATTTAAGAAATATTTACGGAGCCTATTAAGTATTAGGGCATAACCTTAAGAACTAGGGGCATACATAGCCTTAAGAACTAGGGACATAGCATGGAACAAAACCAGACACAAATCCCTTTCCTCAGAGAGTGTATAATCTGGTGGAAAGAGACAGAAAATAAACATTAAGTAAAATAAATAGGATGTCAAGCTGCTCCAAGTATGATGAAGAAAAAGTAAGGAAAGGGGCTGGGGAGTACTTGTGTATAGAGGTGAGTGGGAAAACTGCATATAAAACAAGAGGGTCAGGGGAGACTTTCTGATAAGGTACATTCAAGAAAACTTGAAGTAAGGAGGTGGCCAAACATCTCAGGGACAAATGTCTCTAGAACAGCAAATAGCCAAGGAGAAAAGTCTTGAAGCAAAAGCATCTGTAGAATGTGGCAGAGCAGAATGAACAAGGAGGAAAAATGTAGGAGATAAGAACTCAGAGGCAATCAGGATTAGATTCTAGAGCCCTGCAGGACACTGTAAGGATTCCAGCTTTTCATGAGTAAAGTGCTAAGGGAGGTCCTGAGCAGAGGAGTGGCATGATTTACTTATTTTGAAAGCACTGCTCTGGCTGCTGTGCTTAGAACAATTTACAAGGGGTGAGGATAGAAGGAAGAAGACCAACTATTGCAATAAACCAGGCTATTGCAGTAACTCAAGACAGACACGATGATGACTTGGACTAGGCATTGTAGTTGGGCAAGCACCAAAAAATTGCTGAGGCTGTCTTTGAATCTGCAATCCTCCTGTCTCAGCCTCCCAAGTACTGGAATTAGAGGTGTGTGCCACCAAGCCTGGCAAAATAGTTGTATTTTGAATGTATTTTCAAAGTAGTGCTAACAAAGACTGAGTATGGGTTGCATATGAGAGACAAAAGTAAAGGCTGAATCCATGCTTTTTAAGCCAAAAGGAAGTGAGGATGGTATTGTCATTTACTGAGATGGGAAAAACTACAGTAAGAAACATTTTAAAATTCATTTTACTGGTGCATGTATATAGGTGGTAGAGATCAGAAGGTTGTTTTGGATGTGTTAAGTTTAGCAGCTGTATTCAGAAAACAGACAAGATGCAGAGAGATTACTTATAGTAATCCATGAGAGAAATGATGGCATCTGTCTGAAAATAATGTGAACTGCAGATATACTCTGAAGGTAGAGTTGACATAATTTGCTAAGGGGGTGATGAAGGGTGAAAGAAAGAAAAAGAGAGAAGTGAGCTGAGAGCCGGGCATGGTGGCGCACACTTGTAATCCCAGCATTCGGGAGGCTGAGACCGGAGGATCCGGGTTCACGGCCAGCCTCAGCTACCTAGTGAGGCACCCCGCAATTTAGTGAGACTCGGTTTCAAAATAAAGAATAAAAAATAGGTCTGGGGGTATAGCTCAGAGGTAGAATGCCCCTGAGTTCAATCCTCAGTACCGCAAAAAAAAAAAAAAAAAAAAAAAAAAAAAAAAGTGAGCTGAGTGTAGTGGCCCACGCTTGCTTGTGATCCCAGTACTTGGGAGGCTGAGACAGGAGGATCTCAGGTTCCAAGCTAGCCTCAGCTACTTAGTGAGGCCCTCTGCAACTTAGTGACTTCCTGTTTCAAAATAAAGAATTGAAAATAGGGCTGGGAGTGTAATTTGGATATAGAATGCCCCTGGATTCAATCCCCAGTACCCCCACGCCACCCCCACACACAGAGTCAATGATTTGTACAAGGTTTGGGCCTCAAGAGCTAAAAGGCAGAACTGCTATTAACTGATATAGGAAGACTGTAGAAAGAGTAAATTTGAGCAAAACCAAGCAAGTGGAAAGGCCAACTAGACAAGATTATGAATCTGGAGTTTAGTGGAGGGATCAGGGTCAGAGAAATAGATTTCAGTGTTATCAGTGTATAGATGATATTTAAAGCCATAAGACTAGAAAGGATGACCAAAAGAGCAAGGGAAAGGGAAAATATATAAAAGAAATCCAAGGACTGAGCCCTGGGCCACTACAATATTAAGAGACAGAAGATGGGGAAAACAACAACTGAAATGAAGCAGCGACCAGTTGAGTTGGAAGAAAAATAAAAAACTTTGGTGGTGTGGAAGCCATGTGATAAAGTACCTAAAAAGAAGAGGCGGGCCAGGCGTGGTGGTGCACATCTATAATCCCAGTACTTGGAAGGCTGAGACAAGAGGATTGAAGGTTCATGGCCAGCCTCAGCAACTTAGCAAGCCCTCAGTCTCTTAGTGAGAACCTGTTTCAAAATGAAAAAAAAAACAAAAAACAAAATAAGGCTGGTGGTGTAGCTCAGAGATACAACACCTTGGGTCCAATCCCCAGTACAAGGAGGCTGGGAAAGAAAGGAAGGAAGGGAGGGAGGTCAAGTGTGGATACGGTCAAGTAAAAAGCCTGAGAAGGACCACTGGATTTAGCAATGTGGAAATCACTGGTGACTTTGAAAAGAGCATTTTCATTAGAGAGATAAAAGCAAATAGTCTACCAAGATGTATTTAGGAGAGAATGTGAGGAGAATAGGAACAGTAAGTACAGACGACTCAAGGAGTTTTGCTATAAAGAGCAGAGAAGGTTGGTGGTTGCTGAAAGGGGATGTGGGGAAAAGAAAGTTTTTTGTTTTTTGTTTTTTTCTTTTTTTCCCCTCAATCTCTTTCTAAGTTGGTTTTTAAGACTGAAGAAATTACAACAGTTTTGTATAATGATAGGAATACTCTAGTAGTCAGGAAAAAATTAATGATGCAGAAAAGAGACGCTGAGGCAACATCCTTGAGTAGGGGGGAGGGAACTGGACTGAGCCATGTAGCCACAAGTCAGGGTAGGCTTAAGAAAGCAGAACCAACAGTTCCTCCATGTTAGCAGGACTGAGCAGGTGTAACCCAGTGGTAGCCATGATGGTGGGAGCTTTTGGAAACTCCCCTCAACTGCTGGGTGTTTCATGGATACAGACAGCACTGTCACTGGCTAAGAGCAAAGATGGGGGAAAGCCTACAGGAAATTTGAGGAGAGGAAAGAAATCAGAAAGTGTTCATTCTTATTTAGTCAATTCTCAGTCAAAATGCCTGCCACCTACCATATTTCTAGTAATTTATTTTTGTGGTGCCAGGGATTAAACCTAGGCCCTCCCACATGCCAGCAAGCACTCTATTGCTGAGCCATATACTCAGCCCTCTCTATTCTAAATCATGAAAAACAGCTTAATCCTCTTCCCTTCATCTTCAACTCCTGCTCCAGAAATCAAAATCTCATTTAGGCTCAGTTCTTATCTTTTTTTTTTTTTTTTGTGGTACTGGGACTTGAACCCAGGAGCATTCTACTTCCAAACTACACTCCCAGCCCTATTTTTATTTTAAAAAGCAGGGTCTCACCAAGTTGCTGAGGGCCTCACTAAGTTGCTGAAGCTGAACTCAAATCTGCAATCCTTCTGTCTCAGCCTCCCAAGTACCAGGATTAGAGGCATACACTACCACACCTGGCTCAGTTCTTATCTTTAGTCCTCTTCTTCCTTAAAGGTCCCCGCTAGTCTAAAAAATTGGTAGGATTTATCCTTACAATGATTTCACAAATTTGTAAATTCAGGAAAACTTAAATTCCAGGTAACTTTCCAAATACATCCATTCAATCTAAACAGGATTCACACCCTCCCATCATGATAGAGTGTCATCAGACTTTTCCTCTTTGACAAATGCTAGCTATCTCAGCATTGTCTAACCCCACAAAGATAAATCATTAGACACTGTCTACACATGATCAAATTATATACAGGAATATACTCAACCTTAGTTGAAATTTGTATTCATAGACTGAACCTAGGAGACCTGAAAGTTTCCTAATCTCGTGTAAGATCTGATCCCATCATCATTCTATGGACTTGGCATCAGACAAGTCAATTCACTTGTTTCAGAACACCAAACCAAGCAAAGAACAAGCAAGCAAAAAAACTTATATAAGACCAAAGAAAAAGAAAGGCCAATACAGCTTATCGTAGGAGAGTGAAGTTGGTTTAATATCTGAAAACCAATTAATAGAACACATCATATTGATAGAAAAGGGAGCCAGGCATGGTGGCGTATGCCTGTAATCCCAGTACTTTCAGGGCTGAGACAGGAGGATCACAGGTTCCAGGCCAGCCTCAGCAACTTAGTGAGGCCCTATTTCAAAATAAAAAATAAAAAGGGCTGGGGGATGTATGTAGTTCAGAGGTAGAATGTCCCTGGGTTCAATCCCCAGTACCCTCCTCCCTCCCCAAAAAATGTAAGAAAATTAAAAGGTTTGTGCTACAAAAGAAATGACCAAGAAAGCGAAAAGACAATTCATAAAATGAGAGAAAGCAAATCATAGACCTGATAAAGGACATACATGTAGAATATATTAAGAACTCCTTTAACTCAATAAGATAAAGACAACCCAGTACAAAATGAGCAAAGGATGTGAAAAGATGGTTCTCAAAAGAGACACATAAATGGCCAATAAGCACATGAAAAAATGCACAATATCAGTAGCCATCAGGAAAATGCCAATTAAAACTACAATGAGATACAACTTCACAACATTAGGGTGACTACAGTCAAAGAGATAAGTAATGGCAAGTGCTGGTGAAGATGTGAAGAAATGTGAATGCTTATATATTGTTGGTAGAAATGCAAAATGGTACGGGCGCTTTAAAAAGTTTGCAGTTTCTTTTTTTTTTTTTTGCGGTAGTGGGGATTGAACTCAGGGGCATTCTACCTCCGAGCTAAACCCCCAGCCCTATTTTTTATTTTTTATTTTGAAACTGGGTCTCACTAAGTTGCGGAGTGCCTCACTAGGTAGCTAAGACTGGCCTCGAACCTGGATCCTCTGGTCTCGGCCTCCTGAATAGTTTGCAGTTTCTTAAAAGGTTAAACATACTACCATATGACCCAGAAATTCTACTGCTAGGTATAATATACCCAAGAGAAATTAAAACATATATTTATAGAAAAGCCTGTAAACAAGTGCTTGTAGCAGTATTCATAATAAGCCAAGAAGTAGAAGTAATCCAAATGTCCATCCACTAATAAATGGATAAATAAAATGTGGTTTATTCACAGAATGTTATTCAGTAATAAAAATTAAGTACTAACATACGCTACAACTTGGATGAATCTTGAAAACACTATGCTAAATGAAAAAAAATACAGTCATGAAAGATCATATATATATATATTCCATTTGTAAGAAAAGTCGAGAATAGGCCAATCTATGGAGCTAGGAAATGGGTTAGTGGTTGGAAGGCAACTTTGGGAGTAGGAATAATGAATGGGAAGTGACTGCTGATAAGTACAGAAGATCCTTTTATTTTCAACTTAAAAAAATTTTAAACTGTTATAAAAAAACACATAACCTAAAATTTAAAAATGATGGTAATCATTTTTAACTGTACAATTCAACAGTGTTAAATACAGTTGCAATGATGTGAAAGAGATCTCTAGAACTTTCATCCAACAAACCTGAAACTCCATACCCATTAAATGAGAACTCCTATTCCCCCCTAACCCCAGCTCTTGGCAACACCATTTTACTTTCTGTTTATATGAATGTGACTACTTTAGGGACCTCATATAAGTGGAACCTTATAGTATCTGGTTTTTTTTGTGAATGCCTTATTTCACTTAGCATAATGTTGCAATGTGTGGTAAGGTTTCTTTCCTTTTTAAGCCTGAAAACTATTTTATTGTAAGTATATAGCACATTTTATTTATCCATTCATGCACTGATGGACACTTGATTTGCTTCTACCTGTTGGCTATTGTTAATAATGCTACTATAAAATGGGTGTGCAATAACTGTTTCAGAATTTTCCTTTTAATTCTTTTGGATATATACTCAGAAGTGGGATTGCTAGATTGTGGGCTTTACTCTATTATTTTTTGTTTTTGTTTTTTGCGGTACTGGGGATTGAACTCAGGGGCATTCTACCTCCAAGCTATACCCCCAGCCCTAATTTTTATTCTTTATTTTGAAACAAGGTCTCACTAAGTTGCGGAGTGCCTCACTAGGTAGCTGAGGCTGGCCGTGAACCCGGATCCTCCGGTCTCAGCCTCCCAAATGCTGGGATTACAAGTGTGTGCCACCACGTCCGGTTTGTGGGCTTCATTCTAGTAATGATAATGTTCTAAAATTTAATACTGGTGATAGTTGTACAACCCTGTCGATTAACTAAAAAGCACTGCATTGTGTAATTTTAATGAGTGAATTGTGTATGACATGTGAATTATATCTCCATAGAGGTGGTTAAAATATACAACTCTTAAAGGTTGAATCAACTATATAATTGCTTCAAGGATTTTGACTGGAAAATTAATAACCAGTCAATCTTGTTATTCAGGTAATTTTGACTCTTATTTTCAATGACCTAGCTGGAAGTTTGGGAATTTATTTTTAGATATATCCTATGTGCTCCTTCAGCACTGTACATTAGAGAAAAAAAAACATGTATATGTATATTTGTTTTTAATTTATAATATTAAACACTTTCACATTTGTGTCAGAAAACAGCATAAAAATAACAAATTCATACCAACTGTGGCAATTTTTATTTCATTTACTCTAGGCATAGAGTTCAGACTTTTTAAAGATAGAGGTATGAGGCAGGACTTCTCGCTTCAGATTTACTTACTGAAATGTTGCTCACAATCATTTCACATAAAATATCTTTAAAAAGATATTTAAAAAATAGATTTGACTTTTTTGCAATAAAAAATACAAATTAAAAATCCCCAATCTCCAATGTCTTTGAATGGGCAAAGAGGCAATAAATTAAAGAAGAAAAATCAGGAAAGAGAAAATTTTGAGAAGAAAATGTGCATAAAATTCAGATTCTTCTCATCTCCAATTGTTACATAAAACTAGAAAAACTAATGGCAATATAGATGGTCACTGATGCTCAGAAACCTATTTCATTAATTTCTTTTCTTCTTCATTCAGACATTTTCAGTATTGTCAAGGCAGAATTTTAGAAAGATGATAAGTGAGATGATCTCAAAGATTTTTCATGAGCTCCTCTGATCAGAGCAGCGCAAAGGAAGAGAAACTTTACTTGTCTGATCATTTGTTAAAATAATGGGCTCCACATGGTTCACACAAAAGAGGAGACAAGTTTGGAAGTAAATTTTCAATGTTGGTCCCAAGGCAGAGATGTACTGGTAGATAGTTATTACATGGAATAGTATTTCTTTCCAGACAATACATCTTATACACTTCAAAAGTTCTTCTGGTAGATAGTTATTACATGGAATAGTATTTCTTTCCAGACAATACATCTTATACACTTCAAAAGTTCTTCCTGAACGATATCTCAGGGTTGACTTTCAATGAAAGTTGAAATATTACCAGTTGATTTGGCTGACTTCAGATTCTTAGTACAGAATTTTCAGAGTCTGTTTGTAAGCAGAAGCAAAATTACGAATGGCACTTCGAAGAGTTGAGTTCGCCTCGGAGATATCAGAGGAATTGATGACTGAATGCAATGCCCGATTATACGCTGCAAATAAACGTTTGCATAGTGACAAAGTCAAATTCTAAACAACTCTCTTTCCTATTAGTATTGCTTCTTTACACAAAGTCTCAGAGGTATTAACTTTACCCACTGAATAAACATTTATTGAGAATACATCCTGACAAAAACTGTATGAGGACAGAAAAGAGAGTGAAGAGGATGGGCACAAAGATAATGAAATTGCAGTATAATACTTCCAAACCAGAGGCATATATATAGATGGCATCAAAGAATGCAGTTAGGGGGAGTTGAAAAGATTTCAAGAAGGGATACCTATTAAGGTAGGTCTGGAAGGGCTAAGAGGAATAAAGAAAAAAAAGGCATTATAAGTAGGGAACCAACTGTGTGATGTGCAAGACGTGTTTTGTATATATATAGTGAGTGAGTATATGTATATATATACACACACACACATAAAATCACTGGAAATGGCAAGTAGAATGTGGCCTTAGGCTAGAAAGAAAATATGTGAAATACGCCATGAATGCTATACTTTCACGGGGAACCCTAAACATTTTAGAATAGGTAAATGCATACTCAGATTTGTGTTTCTAAAAATATAACTCAGCCAGGTGTGGTGGTGGAGGCCTGTGGTGCAGTACTTGGGAAGCTGAGACAGGAGGATCACATGTTTGAGGCCATTGTTAGCAACCTAGCAAGGCCCTGTTTCAAAATAAAAAAATTTAAAAAGTAGAGTTGGGGATGTAACTCAGAGGCAGAATGCCCCTGGGTTCAATCCCCAGTACCATCTGCACACACACATACACTCCTCATAGGACTGATAAGAAACTTATCACTCAGATGAGGTACATGAGGACAGTGTGCACATGAGTCCTATAATCGCCATACCTTTTGTGTGTGTGTGTGTGTGTGTGTGTGAAACTGGGGACTGAACCCAGGGGCATTCTACCTCCGAGCCCCACCCACAGCCCTATTTTTTAATTCTTTCTTTTGAAACAGGATCTCACTAAGTTGCAGAGGGCCTCACAAGTTGCTGAGGCTGGTCACTAACCTGCAATCCTCCTGTCTCACGTTCCCAAGTATTGGGATTACAAGCATGCACCACCAGGCCCAGCCCTCTATACCACATGAATCAATAATTAAAGGATAGACAGGAAACAGAACCATTAGTGACAAAAGGAAGGCCTCCATTTAATCTAACTGGGGCTCCTGACAGAGTCTGTCATTTGCCTCAGTGTCCTTTGTGACAACTGACAGCCTAATATGAATTTCTATGGTAATAAGGCTGTACTAGATATCATTAAAGTACATGGATAACAGGGAATTCAACTTAATAGTCCTAACTTAGCCATAAAAGGCAAACTCTAACAGTCTTCAGATAAACAAGGACAGTAAAATGAGCTGGAAACATTTTCCCACCATAAATGGGGACAAAATGATAACAAGTAACAAAGAAAAATAAACTAACTGTAATTATTTTCATTGCTTCAGTGAGTTGTTTTGTAAAGAAGTTATAACACTCTATCATATACACTAAGCACTCAATTCAGTAAGTACTAAATCACCACTATCACTACTTTTATTACTTTTTTGAAAGTTGCAATTAGGCCCCAACTATTCCTTCAAGAAACTTACCTTTGTGGTTTTTATAGAAAATACAATTGTTGGCACAGGTATCAGGATGAGCATCCCAAAAATCAGGACCACAACAGCAGAGTGGAGGTAAAGTAATATTATACAGCTGCATTTTCTCCTGGACCTGCGCACGTAAAGCTTCTACATATCTATAAAACACAGTATGGTCAGACAACATGAACTAATGGAGAAAGAGTAAGCATGAATCTTCACTTTACGATCAGCTTTAACTATTAAAATTACTTCAGATCTCTATTACCTTGGTCCTTCCTCTTTGCAATGGAAAATAGCACTAAGAAACATGCAGTGCCAGCTGACTGTGGTGGTGCATGCCTATAATCCTAGTACTTGGGAGGCTGAGACAGAAGGATCACAGGTTTGAGGCCAGTCTTGGCAACTTAGTTAGGTCCTCAGCAACTTAGTGAGATCCTGTTTCAAAATAAAAAATAAAAATGACTGGAGGTTTCGATCAGAGGTAAAAATGCCCCTGGGTTCAATCCCTAGTACAAAAAAGAAAAGAAAAACAAAGAGAAAAAAAAAAGAAAGGAAAGGAAAGAAAAAGAAAAATGCAGTGCTATTTCTGAAAGGTATTAGCCAATCAAGATAGTTATTGAAGTTATGTTCCCCTAAATTAGGACAAGTATGTGAAGACATACAGTTCTCTTTTAAAGAAAATGAAACACCAACTTTCTACTAAGTCTCCTGAGACAGAACTTCATGCAGAACTTTTCAAGTTACCTTATGTGTTCCCTCACTCTCTGCTGCCGTTTTTCTCTGATTCCTTTTAGTTCTTCAAGCCGTAATTGTGCTAAAATATCACTCATCTTCTCCCCTGAATATGATTCTTCATTAACATTCATTCTTATGATCCTCTGTTCTTCAGCATAACGTTGTTGTTCTTTCTTTCTCTTAATTCTGAGAATAAAATCATAGCATTTAAAAATTATTATTTAAAATTAGCTTCCAGATCCAAATAACTTAAGAAATTCTCAGAAACAAGAAAGTCAAGAAATCAGTTCAATATCCCAAGAGTATCTTCAAAAGTTCCTGCTGGATGGTTTGAGTTTATTCAATAGTTATCTGTGTAAATAGCCTTTCAAAGGGGAATGAGAAGTGGCTATTATTAAAAGATTTTCTGTAAGAATCCTAGCACAAAAGTCCTCTTCAACCTAAAACTATAAGTAGAGAGGACTTTTGATTCTGGCCAAAATTAATAAAAACATCCAGCAAATAACAAAGTAAAATTTAAAAGGTTAGACATCCAATCAATGATTACCAGGCATGCAAAGAGGCAAGAAAACTACTCATAATGAGAAAATCCAAAATCTATCCCAGTCAACCTAGAATTGACACTGTTGTTAGAATTAACAGAGAAAGATATTAAACTAGTCATTGCAATTATATTCTATGTTCAAAAAGGTAAGATATAAAAAAGACTAAAATTTCCATAGGTGAAACTGTAATTTCTGAGATGAAAAAATACACTGGATATGATTACTAACAGATTAGAAGCTGCCGAAGTAAATTTGAAAGCAGAAGGATGGAAACTTTCTAAAATGAACCATAAGATTAAAAAAAAAAAAAAAAAAAAAATCCCAAACCAACGACCTAAGACAGGCACAGTCCCTCATGCATTTTAAAATAAACATGGGGGAGTTGTGGGAGCCCAGCTGGGCTCTTTTCCCCCTGGCAGTTGCTATCTGCATATATGAGCAATTATACTGACTCTTCTGCTATGGCTACATTGGCGTCTCGAAGTCTGGAAATTGCCCCTAGGATGCGTAGATGAAAGACCCTCCTACTTCTTAGAAAGTAAATATATGACCCTAAAGGAGTATGGTTTTATGACTCTAGAAAGTTTGCTTTACCAGACTATGTTAAGAATGTGGGCTATACGTGTAAAACGAAGAAGTGGTGCTATTTGTGATCTGACAATGATTGATATGTCATAAATGTATGTAACCCTGTTGTACTCAAGAAATGTATAAAAAATCCATGCTGAAAAAATAAATTAATTTAAAAAAATCCAAAACCAATAAAAGAGTATGCAAAAATGATCATCTTAAAACATGGGTAAAGGACCTGAAATAGACATTTCTCGAAAGACGATAAACAAACTGGCCAACATGCACAGGAAAAGATGTTCAACGTCTCTAATTATCGAGGAAACTAAAACCAAAGCCACGTGAAATGACCGCCTCCTACCCATTAGGAGTGCTACCATCAAACAAACAGCAGGTGAGGTGGTGCATGCTTGTGACCCCAGCTACTCAGGGTCTTAAGTTTGAGGCCAGCCTAGATACCCTACTGACACCCTGTCTCAAATATAAAAATAAAAAGGGCTGGGAATGTGGTGATGTGGCTTAGTGATAGAGTGTTCCTGGGCTCAATCTCTGCTACCACAAAAAAATGAACAAACAAACACCCAGAAAATAAGGATGTGGAAAACTAGAGTCCGCTGCATACTGTTGATGGGATTATAAAATGGTGCACCATGGAAAACAGTACGGAGTTTCCTTAAAAAACTAAAAACAGGAGAGACTTCCGGGAAGATGGCGACAGAGTGAGACACATCTCAAGAGCCGCTGTGAGCTTGATTCAAATCAGTCGTGGATCCAGTTTTTTGAAAGAAGAAAAAAAGCAACAAAAAGGTGAAAAACGCTGCGAAAACTGGAATACAGCTGAGCAGAACCCGGAAGGCCGACCAGGGAGAGCAAAGAAGCCCGTCTCCGTGGCCCCGGCGCCACGCCGCCAGGCAGAAGCCGCCATCGAGCCGGCCCCCGGCGTGGAGTCTACTAAGAAAGAAATATACAACAACCCTCGGCACCCCACCCCCCACCGGCCAGAGCTGAAGTGAGGGACTCCTGAACTCCTCATCCTAGCCAGGCGGCAAGTCAAGGCACCTTCGACAGAGACCAGAACACGTGGTACGACCAGCTTAAGCCCGCGCAGGACCATCCCAGCCCACCTCTCCTCACGGAGCCGGAGCAGAGATAACTGCACCCCAGGGCTTGGGTCAGGACTGCCACAGGAACAGCTTCTCGACGGAAGGGGGGAGAAGCAAATCGGCCCAAGGGTGAGTGGGGAAACGGGCAGCTGGCTGGAGTCTGAGGAGCAGACCAGGGAGAACCGGGGAGTCGGCGCTGCGCAGCAGTAGCAGCCGCCATCTTGTCGGCCGCCACAGCAGCAGAAATCTGCCCAAAAGACCTGCAGAGGCCAAACCAGGTCTGTTCTTACAAACTTGCAGGGATTTTTATTTTGCTACTTGCTGACGTTGCTTGTTTTCTGGGGTTTTTTGCTTTGTTTTGTTCCGTTTTTACTCTGTTTTCACTTTGCATTGCTACAATTTATGTATGTTTGTTCGGAGTATTGGTAGCCTTTCAGCTTTTGCTAGATCCTAGAAGTCAACACCTGAAACCCACCAAAGACACCAATAGAGCAGGCAGAAGAAATTCCAGAGTAATTGCAACTCAGTACAAGATACCATTCACAGAGAGAAAATAAAAATAAGAAACCTACAAATTCAGGGAAAGCGTGCAAGAGCAGCAAAGTTATAAAT
>PVLC010036998.1:0-15494 GCA_004027655.1 Graphiurus murinus | reverse complement strand
GCTTGTAATCCCAGCATTCGGGAGGCTGAGACCGGAGGATCCGGGTTCGCGGCCAGCCTCAGCTACCTAGTGAGGCACTCCGCAACTTAGTGAGACTCGGTTTCAAAATAAAGAATAAAAAATAGGGCTGGGGGTGTAGCTCGGAGGTAGAATGCCCCTGAGTTCAATCCCCAGTACCGCAAAAAAAAAAAAAAAAATATTGAATACTAAAATAAATTGAATGACCATATTACCAGTGAGAAAAAGGTTAATAGTAGAAATGTCCTCCTACTGCAGATCAACCAAAATGACTAAAGTAAAAAGGTGAACAATACCAAGGTTTTCCACAGATACAGAAAAGTATCACACTGGTAGGGATGCTACTGGCATCTAGTGGGCAGAGGCCAGATTTATTGATAAATGTCTTACACAGGACACCCTCACAACAAAGAATTACTTGGCCCCAAAGGTTAAAATGGTTGAGGTTGAGGAATCCTGGTATAGTTTCAGCAAAGAGCTGAAAATGCACATCTACAGTGTTTGTATCAGTAAGAGCTGACCTAATGGTTTGAGATAGAATTTTGTGGGCTTACTTGCCATATATATTGGCAGTCCTAGGCAATTTTTCACTATTATTCCTGCCAACATCTGGTTGATAATAGCAAAGGTAGAAACTATCTGTTTCCTTGTCAAGAGGTGAATTCAGGATTTCCTGTCTTCAAGGTCAGATGAGCACTTATTTCTCTTTATTGTTTATTGCTAGAATTGGTTAATGCTAATAGTCTAGGATTGTGTCTATCACAGATCTTAAAGTAGTTTTACTTTGACCAGGAAGTGACAGGTTAGCAAAAACTGATCTCATTATTTTTCCTCAAGAAAGTTAAAGACAAGATTCTATTACTGAAAACATATCTTGTGTTTCATTTTCAAAGAGACTACAAACATCTCCTGTTACCATAGTGATATTATGCCATGTTTTACATTCTTGATAAAAATGGATATAAAACATTTTAAGCCTTATAGAAATATAATGATTGGAAATGAATGTTATTCTTTTAAGCATAATGCTTTCATAATAAGAGTAATTTTATGATCCACAGATAAATAGCAAAAATTCCATTTAATCACTCTGGCTGTTTAAATGCTCAGTCTTCAATGTGCCATGTCATCAATGTCCATGATATTTGGTCTGTGCAGGAACAGAATGTAATCTACAACACATATAGTATTAGCTATAAATATATCTGATATATACATTAATAATTTCATTAGTGCATTGAAATTACATATACTAGTGAGAATCAAAGTGATAGAAGCATAAATGCGCGCAACATTTCGTGTGTTTCCATTTGATCCTTTCTCACGCTCCTGATTCCCATACACGTTAGTGAGATTGGTACTGATACCTACATATATGGACAGAGCATTATTGGAATTGTTTTCTCTATCAATTCTCCTGTTGTACCTTCCCACCTCCCTCCCCTGTTCTCTTCCACTATTTTACTGGTCTCTCCATTTATCTGAAGCCCTTTTGTTTTCTACTTTCTCTCTAGATTCCACATATTAGAGAAAACAAATGACCCTTGACTTTTAGAGACTGAATGGTCCCACTTAGCATTATATTCTCTAGTTCCATCCATTTTCCTGCAAATGACATAATTTCATTCTTCGTTATGGCTGAGTAAAATTACATTGTGTATCTATACAACATTTTCTTTATCCATTCATTTGTTGATGGGCACCTAGGTTAGTCCTATAATTTGGCTATTGTGAATTGTGCTACTATAATCATGAATACACATGCATCACTATCGTATTCTGACATTCTTTTGTTAAGATACTGAAGAGTGCTATATAGGTGGGTCATATGGTGGTTCTACTCCTAATTTTTTGAGGACCCTCCATATTGATGTCCACAGTGGTTATGCTAATTTATATTCTCACCAACAGGGTATAAGAGTTCCTATTTCCCCACATCATTGCCAGAATTTATTTCTGTTTGTATAATTGATGATTGCCATTTTAACTGAAGTTAGATGGAATCTCAGTATATTTTTGATTTGCATTTCTCTGATTCTAATGATGTTGAACATTTTCCCACATATTTATAGGCTATCTGTACTTCTTCTTTTGAGAAGTATCTATTCAGTTCAATTTCCCATTTTTTTTATTTTTGCTGTTGAGCTTTTTTACATTCTTTATATATTCTAGATATTAGTCCTCTATCAGAGAAGTAGCTGGAAAAATATTTTCTCTCATTATGTCGTCTATTTTTTTCAGACTCTTGATTGTTTCCTTTGCTTTTTAATTTTATGCCATTTCATTTATTGCTTCTCAGTTTTATTTCCAGAGCTTTGGGGGTCTTATTAAGGAAGTTTCTACCAGTGCCTATATGATGGAGAGTTGCAGTTTTAGTAACTGCAAAGTTTCTGGTGTCATTTCTGGGTATTTGACCCCCATCTTGAGTTAGGTCTTGTACATGGTGAGAGATTGGAATATCATTTCATTCTTCTGCGTATGGATATTCAGTTCTCCCAGCACCATTTGTTGAAAAGGCTGTCTTTTCTCCAGTATATATTTGTGACTGTTTTCTCTATTGGTAAAATGAAACATAGTGCATGTTATGCTAAGGGATGACATTTTATTTTCTACTATATTTTCATGTAATACAGTATCAAGAGCAAGTCTAAGCAGTTGGCAGATATAGTAAATGTATTTTTATTATAGTAGTTGAACAAATACTATGTAAGGGTGCTTACTTAGGATTTCATACAAAATGCACTATGTAATATAGAAAAATCTGTAAACAATATATATATCCATCTACTTTGTCACAACATGAATAACATTTTTCATTAACATACACATTATACAAGGTATTGGAAAATACTCCAGACTGACTTATTGTAGAAATCACCAACATAGCTGGTGAAATACCCCTCATGATGGACTTTGTTGGAACTTGGTGAGGACTGAAATTTGTTGTTACACATTGCTAACTTAATAGGTTGAAAAACTATCATGCAGATTAACTATGGAAATCTATGTAGCAAACACAAAACTATGTTGAATAGATGTTTAGATTATGTCCATTAGTAGACAACACATTTCAAAATCCCTGAGCTTTTTTTTTTGGTACTGGGGATTGAACTCAGGGGCATTCCACCTCCGAACTATACGCCCAGCCCTATTTTTTATTCTTTATTTTGAAACAGGGTCTCACTAAGTAACTGAGGCTGGCCGCAAACCCGGATCCTCCCGTCTCAGCCTCCCAAATGCTGGGATGACAAGCATGCGCCAACACACCCGGTTATCCCTGAGTTTTGTAGCACTCTTTTCTTCTTTTGAATGTATAGAATATTTTATCTATATCTTAACTTTATGTGCAATATTTAGCACTTCATTATCAGACAAAAATTTCTAAGGAAATAAATATTTGATGATTATCCTGATAGCAACATATTATTCATATAGGGAAATTATCTAAGTATAGTTTTGAAATCATGTGGGTGTGGTGAATCATGATCCTTCCTGTCAGTTTGAGAGGTGTAAGATACCAAAAAAGCCTTTTAAAAAAGAATCAGAATGTTATTTTCACATTTTCAACTCTTTGCATTGTCTGAAATATTGGTATACTTGAAACTTCATGAGAGAGAACTGATTAAGACTGTTACAGCATACAGTAGTTTGTCTAAGGCAAACACAAAGGTTTGTTATCTTAGTCATGAAAATTACTTACATATTGAATTGCCCATCCACACAGGCTTAGAATACGAACAATTCAAATGTCACATTTGAACTGATGCTACCATTTTATGAGTTTTCCAGCAAACCATTCATAAAATCCATTTTTGCCGTTAATCTCAGTCACTGGGCTTCCTAAAAAACTTTCTACTTTTTCTTTATTGCACTGTGCACGGTGGAGTAAGCGTGACCTTAAATAAACTAAGGACCTAATTGTCACATTATCAATACTATGTGGAACATAGGCCAAAAGGTCAATTGAATGCTATGCAGAGCATACCAGGCATGTGTCCAAGTCCCCGATGCTGCTCTTTATGTTGAAAGAAAGAATTGTGTGCAAAGAAAACGGGACACCAAATGCTCTATATTTAATAATTCCAAGAAATCTATTAAGGTTTGATATTTGTAGACTATCCACCAAGGTAAATGTTATATTGAGCTGAAAACAAAATTTCCTTTATGTAGTTTTTGCTTGGTCATCATGACTTATGTCCTGAATAGGCAAATACATGGAGAGGATTGCTGACTATGACTGTGTATAGCTGGGAGTGATGGAGGATCAGAAGATGATGGCTAAACTATACAGGGTGTCTTGAGGTGGTAAAAAACTCCTAAACTCATTGTGGTGATTCAACTCTGTCATTACTAAAAACTATGGCAGTTTATGCATTAAATACATAAACTATATATTATATAAATTATTAAATGTGTTAAAAATAGACACAATCACCTCTTTCCAGGCACGTTGAATAAAATACCATTTCCCTTAGTAAGAAAAATTTTAAATATATGTTGGATGTTCAACATGTCCCAGCCAATGTTCTAAATCCAATTCATACATTTAATGCTTTAAATATATATATATATATACATATATATATATGTATATATATATAAAATCTAAATTAATCCTCACAGCAACCCTACAATGTTAGAATTATTATTATTCAAAATTGAGGAAACTGAGACACAGAGAAATGGAATAACTTTGCCAAGTACACACAGTTTAATTAGATGGCTTCTTCTGGTGACAAAATAAATACATAAAATAAATAAATAAATAAATAAAACACACACACAAAGAAAAAACAGCAAAGTAAATAAAGTGGGATATAGTGTAGTGATAGCATTCTTTAGAAACACAGCTCCATTTTCAGTAATTTTCTAAAGCATTGAGAAAGATCTTCTGAGTACTTTATTGTTTTCCAGGATACAAAATTTCATTTAAGCCTTTCAGAAAAAATGGCTTCAAATAAAAAAAAGATACATTAAAAATCTATTGGTAAAACACCTCTAAAATATCTCCTACATTTATTTCTATAAGTCATAAATTCTATGTACTTGTTTGTAAACACACTTTAAAACCTAGTTTTGGATCATTAGAGGGATGATTACTTAGAACAGGCTCTTAGCTAACTTGAATACATAAGCCTGGTGTTTGCACAGGGTTTGTGGTCACATACATACAATATGGAAACAATACCTTGCACATTATACATACTCTCCAAAGTAAGAAATAGGAATAAAAGATAGTAACATTAGGTACTGATAAATTACTTCTTTAATTCGTTAAATAATTTATCCATCTTATACTAATCTAGGCCTATGGCTTCAATTTAAGTTCTCAGATGAACTTAAAAGTACAGATTTATTAAAGGATGCAAGAAGTAGACTCAAATATTAGTGGGGAGGAGCTAAAGTCCCACTACACTCTGAGCTGCAAATCATAGATCAGGCTTCTTCTCCATTCTTTAGCTCTATTTATTTATTTATTTATTTATTTATTTATTTATTCATTCATTCATTTATTCATTTTATTTGCCTATTTTGAGATGAGATCTTTTTATATTGCCCAAACTGGTCTCAAACTCACAACTTAAATAATTTTCTAGTCTCATCCTTCTAAGTACCTATAGGCATGAGCCAGCACACCCAGCTCTCCAGAGGTTTCATGGTACATGTAGATCTCTTCTTATATCTTCTCCATCATTAATCCTCTGCTTATCTGCTTCTTGAAGTTACTTTTATTCCACATGTCCATACATGGCAAATTAAAGTATAAATACTGGCTAACTAAAGACTGAATTTTAAATCTGAATTTTGAAAGAAAAATTCTAAACCAATGGGATATCAAATTTGAGGTCATGTGTACATCTCAGCCATGGCCAATGGAACAGAATCCTGAGGACATGTATATATGCCCCTCAAGCCAGGCGTGGTGGTGCATGCTGGTAATCCCAGCATTTGGGAGGTTGAGACCTGAGGATCCGGGTTCATGGCCAACCTCAGCTACCTAGTGAGGCCCTCCACAACTTAGTGAGACCCTGTTCAAAAATAAAGAATAAAAAATAGGGCTGAGGGTATAGCTCAGAGGTAGAATGCCCCTGAGTTCAATCCCCAGTGCTGCAAAAATATATATATATATATGCTCCTCCAAAATCTACAGGCAGAACAGTCTTCTAGATGGATCCCTAGGATGGTCATTCACAATGCAAGATTTGAGAAAATACCTCTCTCCCACCTTTTAATCTAAGAGTTAGGTGGCCATATTTCTAGAAATTATCTAGCTTTTTTAAAAAGATTGTAATTAATAAAATAAAATATGCATTGCAGTTTACAAACACAATTTTGGAGGTTGGAAGGTCCAAAATTAGGGTGCTGTCAGGTTCCGTGTTGGATGATGTCTCACTTTCTGCTTTGTAGATAGTGTAGATAGACACTTTTTAGCTGTGTCCTTTCTCATTTGATGGAAGGGGTGAATTAATTTTCTGGAGTTTTGTTATAAAGATTCTAATCCCATTCATGAAGGGTACTAATCCCAGGAACCAATTAACCTCCAAAGGCCCCAATTATCACCTTGGACGACAGGATTTCAACATATGAATTTGTGGGTGAAGCACAAATATTCAGACATATGGGTTCTATCTAAAGAAAGAAGTTGAACATTTTCTGATAAGAACTATTGCCAAGTATCAACTCTAATTCAAAGTATGATTTCAGGCTTCAAAGTTATGTATATTATGTATGGGAACACACAATTCCCTTAAACAAGAATCAAAATAAATCTAAAGGAGAAAATATTTCTTAGTATCATTGCTAGCCTTTTTTTTTTTTTCATTTTAGAACAAATTATCACATTGTTCCTTTTATAAGGAAATGACAGGAAAATAATGGTGTTCATAAATTCTGGGATACTGCCGTGATCTCCTGTGATGTTCACCTGTTTTCCTCAATAAAGAGTGAGTCATAACTCACGTTTTCAGTCTTTATAATTCCTTACAAAAAAAAAAGCTCACATAGAATTAGATTATAATATCCACCTTCAAGCATTAAGAAAAATATTATATTTTGTCAATTTATCTATAAAGAATTGACACAGTCTTGATACTCTAAACATACAGCCATTGTATTCAGAGTAATTTAATTCGCTTTTATATTTGATGAAGACCATTATGTGGGTGCAAATTAAAATGTCAGAGAAAGTAATTCACTATATTGAGACATATGACATTAGTTATAGCCTCTTTGGCATGAATTTATATTCTGAAAATGAAATATTTAACTTCTACTATAGTTCTACTCCAATCATATCTTGTGTGCTGATAAGATTGGATAATAATAACATTCTTTGCAGAGGGCAGCTGAAATACAAAGGTCTATTCTCTTAAAAGAAGGGTTTTAGAATGAGAAATCATGACAAGAGTAAGAGCTACAAATAAATATTGTAAAAGGACAATTATCCTTCTGAATTTTTTTTTCTGTATCACTGAAAATACAAACTCTTAATACCTGTCTTCCTTGCATATACAGCTGAAAGGAAAGTACAAAACTATCAATTTTTAGTCTCTTCATTGCAATACCAAACAATCTTGAACTACTAATCCAACTCCAATAAAGTGGTGTCTTTTGTTTATTATATTCTTAACCTAGTGTAGAAAAGTTTTAGAAGGTTTCAGTAAGCACCATTTATAAAAGGAATACAATGCAGCTGAGTTCTCTGAATCACCTATGGTGGCTCAACTCATTTGTTTAAAAGTAGCTGAATTTCATAAGAATTTTTTTCCGTGTAGGCTGGATGATTCTACCTAATGCCACATAATCTTTTAAATCTTTCTCACTTTTAAATTGGTAGCTTTGGTGGCACACGCTTGTAATCCCAGCATTTGGCATTTGGGAGGCTGAGACCGGAGGATCCGGGTTTGCGGCCAGCCTCAGCTACCTAGTGAGACACTCTGCAACTTAGTGAGACCCTGTTTCAAAATAAAGAATTAAAAAAAAAAATAGGACTGGGGGTGTAGCTTGGAGATAGAATGCCCCTGAGTGCAATCCCTAGTACTGCAAAATAAATAAATAAATAAACAAATAAATAAATTGGTAGCTTTGAAACTTAATAGACAAAAATGCAGAATTGCTTTCACATACCACTAATGAGCTAGCATTCATTGGAGGAAGAGAGATGTTGTAAATGAAACAGAGTTTGAAGTACTATATTTTTAGTATTTGAAATGTGATCTAGCACTAAGAAAATTGTTGAAGTTAGTTGGAGCCAGGTGTGGCGATGCACCCCGATAATCTTAATATTTGGGAGGCTGAAACAGGAGGATCCACAGGAGGATCAGCAACTTTGCAAGACCCTCAGTGACCTCGCGATACCCTGTTTCAAAACAAAGAAATAAAATGGCAGTTAGTTGGGGCTTTAAATTTAACAGTACCCGGAATGATCTTGGTCACTTTTATTTATAAATATATTTGAATTTATATATTTATCTTCTTGTACATTAATTATACATTTAGATCTACATGTATATTTTCATATGTAATTGAAGACAAAATGTATTGATAAGTGATAAAACTTTAAACACTTCCATTCTAAGATAATTCTACATGTTAATTAAAAACTCCTTGTGACCATAGGCCATAATTTTCATGATTATGGTACACTTTTTGTGCATCATACTTTTTGTAAGTTATTCTCTAATGATAGAATTCGATTTTCCTCAACTTTTCTCCCTAATGAGAATAAATAAAATTAATATCTACGTAACTTTTTTTGTGTTGCACTGGGGATTGAACCCAGGAGTATTCTACCTTTGAGCTACTTTCCAAAGCCCTATTTTTTTTATTTTTATTTTGAAACATGTCTTACTAGGTTGATGAGAGTCTCACTATTTACTGAGGCTGTCCTTGAACCTGTGATCCTCCTATTTCAGCTTCCCAAGTTCTGAGATTACAGGCATGACCCACCATGCCAGTTCAAATTTTTTTCTTTATTGCTATATTTTTTATTATTTTCTAAGGATAGATTTCCAGAAATAAAAGTATTGATTCAAAAGAAATAAATGTTTTAAAGCATTCTATTACCTATTACAAATTGCTTTGATAAAAAATTAAACTGAGTTTTACTTCCACCAATTTTATATGAAAATAGTTTTTTTGTCTATACACTCTCATCACTGACTGTTTTCAAAAACAAATATAAGGCACACACAAATATTGCCAATTTGTTAAGGGAACGCTTATTTTATTGTTAAATTCATTTGCATTACTAAAATGAATGATAGTTCATTTTTTTGTTTTTGCTGTTTTATAACATGTCTGTTTATATAATTTGCCAATTGCATCCCACTTCATTCTTCCTTTTCTAAAAGAGGCAGGACTTCTAATTCTTCAGTGACTCATTTGATCATGCAGATGGTGCCAACCATAAAATGGTTTGTTTTCTTGGATGGAATTGATTACTTTTCTATGAAAGAACTCAGGAAAATGAATTCTAAGTGATGTGACTTGTCCAATTCCCAAAAGCATAATGATTTCAGTAGGAAGAGTTATTTTGGGTGATGGATTATTTTCAGAAGAAAATATTTATATAACTGTGAAAAGTCAGTTTTCACATACAAACTTACTCTTCTGTGTTATATAAAGAGTCCAGTTGTGGAATTGCCTCATATTTTTTCATTACTGACATTTCAATATCCTTTTATTCCCTTCTAATCTCATTTTTCTGTTCTCTTCAGTTCATGCAAACTAACAAACATTGCACGCAGACCAAATTTCCAAAGATTGTCCTTAACATTTATTTCTTCTCACAAGCAAATACAAATTACTTTCAAAGGCCCAAACACATGAGTTGGATCTTAGTATTATATTCCTGATGCTCTTTTTTCTAATTTCTTCTCCCATATTCCTAAATGCTTAAGACTATTCTCACTTCTGCTTACTCAGTATGGGAGATCAATTTAAGCATATTTAGTTTTACTACAGATACTTATTAACAGAGATGTTTAAGGATGTTCGAGAGGATTAAATTTTAGTGTTTATTGATGTTTGGTTCAAGGGCATTGGAGTCAAACTACTGTGGATTAAAAATCACATCTCTGCCACCTTTTGGTTGTATAATCAATAACTGTATATCTCTGAAGTTCAGCATTGTGAGAATTCCAGAATATAGTTACAAAAAAAGATTTAGTGTAATGTGTAATAGAGAGGAAGAGGATGAAAGTTGTCCACTTTTAGTATCTTTTGTTTGCTGTAATTTGGGGAGATACCAACAATACTTTTTAGGGAAAAAAAAAGAGCTTATTTAATGAAATGTGAAAATTGCAGTTGCTCAATTAATGGAACAATTACTTTCTTGATATTTATATCTGGGTTCATTAAGATCAACACTAGGTCAATGATTTCTCACATGTGTTTCACAGATTCTTGGAAATCTGAGGACTTGACTTTGGTACTAAAAGCCCAGTGGATCAGGTTCTGCTTCTCCTCTGCCAGAGCAGCTCCATTTTGACTTTTTTATGTAGAAAGTGCATTTTCTTTTTTGATGGAAGCTGCTATTTTACTTGAAGATGACAAACCTTCTGAGATTTGACTCTCAATCCTCTGATCTTACTGGATATTTTGGATCATGGACAGGATTGACCACACAATTTTTGCTCCCTTGCAAAATAAAAAATGCAGAGCCCCTTACTAAAGCATTAATAATGGACTTTTAGGACAATGACAGAAGAAAATTAAACCAAGTTTGAGGCTATTCTAAATAGCCTGCCTGACCACATGCACAGGTTGCACACACATGAAGCCATCCCTGAGGTGGCACAGAAAGAGGCCTAGGTGGACACCTATGTATAGAATTCTACTGCTGGGGCTTGGCTCATGGTGATAGAAAGCAAGGCCAAGTGCTCAATGGGATCAGCAGCTTCTTCTTCTTCACTTCTGACACTATGCTGCTGAGCTTCTCAGCCATTAGCTAACATGCTGAAACTGTTTACATGAATCATACCACCATAGCCCTGCGCTGATGGAAAACAAGTAGAGTATATGTCAAACTAGGAGATAAGAAAGGTGTTTGAATAGTTGTAGGTTACACATATTCTTAAACTGTTTTATACCTTATTCAAAAATTAAGTAAAGGTTTTACAACACACTGAAAATTGGACAAATTTTCTCATAGAGTTATCTATCTCCAAGAAGAAAAAGACATTATTGAGCAGACAATGTCTAACAGCTCCTGCTTCATGGTTTTTCTTCCCCTTCTCCTTCTCCCTCTCTCCCTTTTTCCTTTTCCTCTTCCTCTCTTTTGTCATCTTCATCATTTCCTTCTCCTTCCTCAGTACAGGCATGACTATAATTCATATGCACTGCACTGGATGAAGAGCCAAGTACAAAGCTGTGGCCCTAATTAAACACAACATAGATTCAGGATCATGTGAGAATTTTGATTACACGTTCCCACCTCAATTTGAGATAAAACTCACGGCCAAACAAAGCAGATGAAAAAAGAATGATTTCATTCCTTGTCACAGGTTTCTTTTGCAGCCTTTTTCCCCTGCTTCTACTAAAATGATGCTGTATCTCAGAGATTTCCAGATTCCACTGGCCATGAGCTTTGATTTAGGAGGCTTACTGTTATGGTTTGGATATAGAATATCCCCTCAAAGAACTCACTCATCGACAAAAATGTTCAGGGGTACCAATCTCATCAGTGGATAAATGCATTGAGGATAAAATGGATTTATTGGGTGGTAAGATAGACAGATAGGATGGGGCTGGGGGAGACAGATCACTGGGAGTGTAGCCTTGGGAACTGTGTATGTACCCTGCCCCCTCCCCTTGTTCTCTTTCTCTGCTTCTTGCCACCATGTCTTGAGCTTAACTTACATGATCCAGCCTAACATGGACTAAAACCTCTGAAACCTACAGCACGATGAGCAAATAAATCTTTCTTCCTCTAAGTTGTGGTTGTCAGTTTTTGCGGGACACAGCTATGAGAATGCTTACTGAAATATTTACTTGTGTGGATATTGGGCTCCAAATATCAGATAGCCCAAAGCTCCCATTTGGGGGCTATTCTCTTACAATGTAGAAACTGTATTGTAAGGAATCTTCCTGTTACAGGACTTTCATAAAAATAGCGCAGAATTAAATTAATAGCTACTTGAAACTAGGGAAGTACATCTGATACCAGGCCCGAATTCCCTTATTTAGTTTTCTAGATGTTTTACTTCTCTGCCAAGACCTCCATGTCAGGACTGAAGCACTCATTCTCCAGCAGCTGAGAGGAATGTCAGCTTAAGGCTTCCAGCTGAGTTCCTGCTTGGGGATTCACCTAGTCCAGGAGAGCTGCTTTTCCAGGGCAGCCTGACTTCAGTGATGGGCAGACCAGAGATTTAAAGGCCTGATCATCACCCCAGCAGTGAACACATCTGAGGCAGAGAGTATCCAAGCTTCCTGTGGAGTTGGCCCAGGTCACTACTGTGAAAGTAGCACAGATTTTTCTCAGTCCAACCCTGCTTCCTTCTTGCATCCCCAGGTGTTAATTCCAACAAAAGGACCAGCTACATAATTTGTGGGAAACAGTGTAAAATGAAAATGCAGGCCCTTCGTCCAAAAAGCATAAAAAAGTGTCATTAAAGAAATTAAAATATAAAGCCTCTTTTCCATAGTTGTTCTCTTGTCTCATCCAGGTGTGAATTTTTGTTTTTTGGGTTCTGTTCGATTTTTCTTTTTCTCTTTTTATTATTTCTTTATTTGTTTACTAAATGAAATAGAAAAAGATTAAACATTTAAAATGTTTGCATGAATTTTACTGTTAATCTTCATATTGTCCAATGCCTACTTTACATACAAGCATAAGAATATTTAATTCATGAATAGAATCACTGAAGTTATTCAAATTCTTTTTTGCTATGGGTCTGAAGGCTTGCATCCCTTCCCCCCAAAATACATATGTCAAAATCTAAGCATCAATGTGATGGTACTAGAAGATGGGACCTCTTGAGAAATTATTTAGGTCACGAGGCAGAACCTGTATGAATGGAATTAGTTCCCTGGTCAAATAGACTCGGAAGAACTACTTTGATCCATTCATCATATGAGGACACAGTGAAAAAGTATCACTGATGAAAGAGAGCAGGCCCTCACCAGACACTGAATGTACCAGCACCTTTATCTTGTAATTTCCTAGATTCCAAAACCATGAGAATAAAGTTCTGTTGCTAATAAGCTGCTTAAGTTTCTCCAGAGAACAGAAAAAACTGTTTGTTTTTTTTAAAGTTCCTTGCCAGCATATAGTATTGTTTGTAAAAAGCTATTTAGAACATATAACACATTTTGACTGAGCCTAATGTTTAGGTAATGTGGGAAATTTTGGAAATATTAAGCATGTGTATCAAAGTAATCCAATTTGGAGAATAGAAATTTTAATTATTTATAGAGAAGATGAATGAGATTGGAACCCATTCTTTATGAGGTAATATACATACCTTTGTAAAGCTGATCTATAGGTCTCAAAAATACTGAGCTCTATCCAGTGTGGTTTTTCACCAATTGTTTGAATCAGAAAGTTACAAGGTTTTCAGTTTCAGAGCTATACACTTTATTTCCAAAGTATATTCTTAGTATACATATCCCTTCTCTTATACTTCATTAACAGTAAAGAGAAAGCTAGTTATCAAAAGCATTACAATAATAGCTTTAGTAGAAAGAAAACATATTGATTAAATCTCTTGAGAAGTATTTTAGGTTATATTATTTGGGAGAAAAGTAATAATCATCCATTATTTAATTATATGAAAAAAGACAATAAAGTATAATGATCCTAACTGGGTGTAGTGGTGCACTTCTGTAACCCAGTAGTTGGGAGTTTGACACAGGAAGATTGCACATTTGAGGCCTGCCTCAGCAATTTAGTGAGATCTTATTTCAAAATAAATAAAAAATAAACTGGGTATGGTGGCACATACTCATAATCCTAGTACTTGGGAGGCTGAGACAGGAGAATCAGGTTTGCAGCCAGCTTCAGCAATTTATCGAGACCCTGTTTCAAAAAAAAAAAAAAAAATAGAGGCTGGGAGTGTAACTTAGAGGTGGAATCTCCTTGTGTTCAATAATCCTCAGTATCACAATAAATAAATAAATAAATTGATGGGGAGATATAGTTCAGAGGTGGAATGCCCCTGGGTTCAATTCCCAGTATAAAGAAAAAATTCGAGAAGATCCAAGATGGCGACAAACGCCTTGATTTGGATCTAAATTTACCATAAAAAGATCTTTTCAACAGAAGGAAAAAAGCGAAATTTGAACCACAAACAAATAAAGAAGATCAAGAAAGCAGAGCCGGGACAAGAAAAGACGCCATAGCGCAGCAATCCGCGCTCCGCGCAGACCCCCGCCGGCCCTGCTCTGCCGGGGCAGGCAGCAGCCGGGCTCTGCGCCGAGGAGGTAGGCTGTGGAAGGGCAGGACCAGGAGCCTTGGGGGCCACCCAGACGCTGGGAACAGCGGGCCCCGGGACACAGCACCCCTGGCACCCTGCGCCGCACCCAGGCGGAGACCAGAACCGCGGGGCATTCAGCGTGGGCACCCGCGGGTCTGGGGTCCGGCCCGGCGCAACGCCTCAGTGAGGAACTGTGACCGCCCAGAGCCTGAAGTGGGACGCAGCTTCTGGGCGGAGGCCTGGGCCTGAGGTGGGAGTGGAGGAGTTGAGTCCGGGAGGGGCAGGACGAGTCAGCGGGAGCCGGCGGGCCATGAAGTGGCGGTCCACCATCCTCGAGCCTGCACGCCAGCCCCTCCCACCAACTTCCTGCTAGCTACACAGACCATCATTGTCCATTTGCGCCACCAGCCATCAGAACAGGAACAGGCCGAACTTCAGGGAGACGTAAGTCGAGTCACGTGCACCTCGAGTGCAGGGTGCGGGATTCACAAAACAAAGGATAGACTCAGCCATCCGCCCTGCTAGAACCTAGACAGGGCCAGAAGGGTGGAGGAACCCAGTACACACAGGGTCTCTGGAAAGGCCTGGCTTTTAGACTGCTAAAGCAAAAAGCAGGATCAGAGACGCAGCCAGACCCAGGGGAGAGTCCAGAGACATAAACTAGTCGTGGGCAACTCTCTGCCTGCACTGACAGAGCAAATTAAAATAAGTAAATAAATTAAAAACGCCAAAGACACACGTGAAAATTTAAGCTCGGTACTTACGATCTAGCAGAGCTTGGTTTTAGTGACTGCTATTTGTAGATTTTGGGGGTTTTGTTCTTTTTTTTGTTTTCATTTTTTATTTTTTGTTTTGTTTTGGGTTTTTTTTGGTTTTGGTTTTTGGTTTTGTTTTGTTATGTTTTTTTCATTCTCTTTAGGTGTTAAGTTTTCAATTTTGATCTGTCTAAACTCTGTTATTGCTTTGATTTGTTTATGTTTATTTGGATGAATACTTGCTTTGTTATCTCTAGCTTAGGTCATTGAACCCCCTCCTTACCCCTTTTACAAGCCCCCCCCC
>PVLC010036997.1:0-15483 GCA_004027655.1 Graphiurus murinus | reverse complement strand
AAAAAAAAAAAAAAAAAAAAAAAAGCATAAAACAGTTACTAAAAAACAATAAAACAGATATCCTTCTTCACTGCATGGAATGAGACCCCGTCTCATTCCACAATTGTCGAGGGAACCCAGACCCCACTGCCTTGAGGGCTGGTCCCCAGCATTCCTAATAGCTTTCTTTGCTGTGCAGAAACTTTTCAACTTGATAGCATCCCATTTATTAATTCTCACTTTTATTTCCTGAGTTTTGGGAGTCTTATTGAGGAAGTCTCTGCAAGTTATTATATGTTGGAGAGTTACTCCTATGCCTTCTTCTACTTATTGTAAATTTTCTGGTCTAATTTCTAGGGTTTTGATCCAGCACAATTTATTAAAAAGACTGGTTTTATTTTTTTTTTTCTGTAGTGTATGTTTTTGGCTCCTTTGTTGAGAACAAATGGCTGTAAGCATGAGGATTTGTTTTGTATTCTCTATTCTATTACATTGGTCTGTTTGTCTGTTTTTGTGCCATTCTCATGCTATTTTTGTTACTGTAGCTTTGTAGTATAATTTCAAATAAGGTATTGTGATAATTCTAGCATGGTTTTGATTGCTCTCAATTGCTTTCTCTATTGAGACTTTTTGTTTTTCCATATGAATTTTAGGACTGTTTTTTAGCTTTGTGAAAAAAATGGCATTGATATTTTGACAGATATTTTATAGAGATTGTATTGAATTAATTCTTTCACATATTTCTCAATATAAGAAAGTCAAGCAAGGTGGTATACTTTTGGAATAAAAAGATATATAAGATTTGCATATGCACTCAAAGAAATGACAATTCAACATTTTAGATACATTAATTATGATAGAATATTATGCTTCAGTCAATGAGTAAAAGGTCATAAAAAGGGGATAAATGAGTCTGGAAAGCTAGATAAAAATTTAAAGAGAAAGCTGTTAAGTTTATAGCACACAGTATTGTTGGAGTGTTTCCAGACATGGGGTATAAAGGATGGGTGTTAAATCACAGCAAGTTTTCAAACAATATCGTATTTTGTTCTCATTTAAAATTTGAAGACATTTTGTAAAGGAAAATAGAATAGAAGGAAGAATATCTTAGAATTGCCATCATATTTTTTTTCAATTTGTATAAACCTAAAGTAAGAAGAATATTTATGTGTCAATTGTACACTAAACACAATTATGAGATGTATTGTACTTGAAGAAATTAACTTTAATCTCATGAAAATGATTCTAATGACAGGAGGATTTGATAAGTAAAAGTGAATTGGCAAAACTGTTTCTTTTGATCTAGTGACATCAGTATATGTAGGCCATATCACCAACAATTCTTCAAACCAACTAAGGATTTGTGAAAACTGAAATGCTATCCTGTGGCATTTATATAGCATTGCACAAAATAAAATATGTATTACTTCTTAGCAGTCCCATAAGTTATCAAGGTATATTCTTTTGTTCTTTACTTGTATCTGTTGATATTCTTTTAAAATTGCATCCATTACTTTAATGATATTTATAACTACCAGTATGCTAAATTTCCCAAATGTGTTAAATATAAATTGTTTAAGGTATAAAATAATTAAATGTATCCTAAGAAACACTGCTACTGATTGTTAATTCTGGAAAATATATTCAAGATTTTCAGTTGCATGACTACTACTTTTCTGCATTTGCTGACTTGTAAGGTGTTTGTGTGATGTGGCTTCATAACTACAATATCGAGATATTTCTAAAAACTTTAAGAATGTATTTTAAATAAATGAATCATATTGTTATACTTATTTGTCTTATATGTATTTTTATACTTAGTAGCATGATTGAATTGCTAGCATAATACATGTATTAATGAAAACATTCTAATGTAACTTAGTAACTCTTTTCCAATTATTATACCAAGTTTTATTTTCTTAAAGATTTGAAAAATATTTTCAAACATTCTTTTTACAATGAAATAATAAATTGATGACTGTTTTATTACTTTTCTGTAAGTTAATTCTTTAAAATAAATATCCTATATGGTAATTTATTAAACTGTTCATGCAGCAACTAATCAGACTTTAACATAACTTTAAATTAGACTTTCAATAATTTGAGTGTGCTATATGATTTTCTCTTGATAGATGCTGAAGTATTATTTTGCATTTTTCAAATTTTTTTTTCTTAAAATAAAAATGGACATTAATATAATTATGTATATACAAACAGACCTCAGACAGTCACATGTAATTACCATTTGGCATACTTCTTCTTTTTTTTTTTTTTTTTTTCTCGGCAGTGTAATCCTAAGTCTTTTTGAGGTATAAGCTGGTAGAGGCATACATGCCCACAACTCTCATTTAACCCTTCCCCAATTTCTGCCCCATTCCCTTCCTCCTGCCTCCTTCTTATGTTCAGTTTAGTGATTGACTTTGATATGTTTGTGAATGTATATCATGTGCATCAGTGGTTTCCACACCCCATCACCTTCAGTTAAATCACCTTCTGTGCTTATCTCTAATATACTTTATTTATTTATTTAGTGCTCAGTTATAAAGGCTCCTAAATCAACCAGGAAAGTTAGTGCTCCTAGGAGTTAAATTAAACTTTTTTCTAAGTTCATTCTGAATACTTTTGATTTTTAGAGATTTTGAGATGATTTTTATGTAAACTCTGGAACTTATTTATGGTTTTCATGTAGATAATGTTTCACTTGATATTATTGGCCAAGAATTCCTAAACTATCATATATGGTACTTTTATTAAAGTTTTATTATACCGACTATTAACATTAAGATAAGTAGGTTTGACATGGTGTTTTTCACATGCAGGTATATATATTCTCCTACAATGCTTTGTGAAGACATTTTTACAAAATGACAGCACAACTGTATGTTTACAGTTGTTAGTAATAATTTGTAATCCCAAGACTCCAAAATTTAGAAATCCTTACTGAAATTTATGTAAAATTTGGTTCTCATAGTTCATTATCCACAAATCATCAAAATAGTTTTTAGAAATTCTCTGAAAAAAATCCTTAAAATGTTTTATTTTAATGTTCTATGTTGTATTCAGAAGCTTAAATTATATAAAGTAATATTAGAATAAGAGTCTGTTATTCTGATCTGGATAAGGTATGATTCTCTAGGCAGCTAACTTATATAAATATATTATGATACAATTCTTTCTGATCTATAAATACTTGGAACCCCTGTGGTTAATACTGGTTTGTATTTTATGGGGTCCCAGTAGCCTAGTATCAATAGTCACTGGCTACATATCTTGGAGATTCGCTGCATATACCTGTCCTGTTCATAGAAAGTACTTTTATATCACCAAATCTCAATACATTTTGCCCAAGTTTTGAGAGCTACAATCCTTAGCAGCACATATATCTTGCCAATAAAATGATGTAAATGTGTATTCTCCTTCAAGGTTCACCAGTTACTCAGTCACGAAAAAAAAATTGAGACTGGATCTAGAACTGAAATGATACTTGCATTCTAATGCTTAAGGCATAAGATTAGGTACCATAGGGATGTTATATCTCTGCAGAGTTAGAAGGAAATTCTCCCATGTCTCTCTAGACTATTATTTGTTGATATACTCTGGTGCCCTGGGTAGGAATATAGCAAAACTAATGGGCTTTAGTTTGAAACTGATCCACATAAAACAGGGGACACTCTTGGTTGAGCACAATACTGGTGAGGGTTGGGAAATGGCTAAATAAGAATTTATTCAATTTCAAACAAGGGTATATGTAATATGAGTACCACTGGAGACAGAGAATGAGATAGAATCTGACAGTAAAATTTCTCAGGACTTCTCACAGATTATCTAGGCTCTTCTATAGCAACGGTAACAAGTTGCTATAAAAACAGATTTTGAGCGTGTTTAATTGTTCGATGACCACCAACTTAAGCTTGATTTGTATATTCCTACAGTCAGTAGCCAGCAGCACGGTGAAACTGCCATAAAGTGTGGTGAATTCTAGCATAACAGATTTTTCTCCATGTTCAAAAAAAATCCAAGGAGCTACCAGGGGCCTATAATAGAAGCTCCATTGTAGATATGAACTAGGGGATAAGAGTCAACCAATGATGGGAACAGCCACTAGAGTACTACCAAAGAGGAATGTGAGCACACACAGACCAACAACTATTATGTTTATTCACAGCAAATTTTGTTTCTGACAACTAATATAATTCTGATACATTTATGCCTCAATAAATGTTTCTATAGGTTGTGGGGCCACAAATTGTAGTGATTATTTTGTAGTTAAATAGGAAAATTGGTATAAGATTGAGAGGGCAGAGCCTCACACAGTAATGCAGCTACTCTATTCTTAATGAACTGGAAAATGAACTTTTCAGGTTTTACAAAATTCAACCATATTGACCTTAATAAAATGCATAATAAATCCACCAAATTTGTTATGACTTTACTGATACCTGGAGGTGATACATTTTAATAATCACTCATAGCATTTGTTCTACAGATGCCCTATTTGTATGGGTCATTTCTGCTCCTTTATCTTAAGCAATGACATTTTCTTTGCTGAGATTATTTAGGTCACATTTTATTAAAGGTTATATTGAGAGCTAACAATTTTCTAAGACCTCTTAGTATTTTTTTATAATTTTGTGTCAAATTTTACTACTACTTTAAAGACAAGGAGAAATCTTGAAGCATGAGCAAAACAGTAAGAGGTCTGTGACTTCCTGTTTTAGTCCCCAGGATCTGATTTGATAGATATGACATAATCTTGGACCACATTACTAGATGGTATTGCTAATGAAACATCTCCATTTTTATATCCAGCCCATGTAAGAAGCTTACTTGATATTTTATAAGAAGTTATTTTTTCATAAATCCATAGATGCTGTTTCTTTACAATAAACAATGCTAAATCAAGAGCATCTTTCTAAGAACATTCTATAGACTCTCCTCCTAAAACTATCATTAGGCAATTCATCAAGAGGTGAGCTATCAACATGTTTACAAAAAATTAAACCTGTCTTCCTGCCTTCTTTCCTTTAAAGTGTGCTCCCACTGTTAGAGGGAGAGATGGACCACTGGGAGTCTGCCTTAATGTTTCCTTCCCAGTTCACCCCTTGACCTTGGTCAATGTCTTCTTAAGATATATCTTTCAGAAGACTAATATTTTTTATAGAAAGCCAAGAAAAATCTCAAAGGTCAGAATTTGAGCCCTCCAATATGAAGAGTAAGTTTATTGTATGTAAATCAACACTATATATTATTTTATATATCTTTTGAAATTCTTTGACTATCAGACCACCTCATTTTTTTCTCTATTTTAATATTTTTATATGTGTTGATGAATCTATCTATATACATGTTTGAGTGTATAATTTATGTAAATATAAACATTTGTCTTTCTGGCCAATTGTTTTCCATAGGAATTGTCTTAAATCTTCTTTTATCTCAGATTACATATATATATATATATATATATATATATATATATATATATATATATATATAAAATCTGGGAATGCTTGTTAAATAATATTTATTTTCATTTAATTATATCAATGAGCTATCAACCCATTTTTAGCTATGTCACAGTAATGAAATTTATGTTTGACACACCATAAAAAGTACCAAATATATTATCACTTTGCATTCTTCTCCAATAGAAATACACCTTTTCTGTATAGTGCATAGTCCAAATGGCAAGGGTTGTGACTAGAAGACATAGTTTATTATTTTAATTGTGTCAGGTTTTTTAATGTAGCCATATTCCAGGTACATAAAATAGGTGTTTAAATCTACAGGCTTTCAGGTGTCATTAGGTAATGTTGCCTATCTTCTTCCACCCCATTAGGATAACACAATGTTGTCTATATATTTCTGATTCTTACTGGTTGCACAGTCATAAAAATTATATTCTTTTTATCTCTAGTAACTAGATAATTTAAGGACAACAAAGATAAAATTTCTAATAAAACCTATCCCTTATTTTTTCTATAAACTCATATTGTGTCTCCATTGTCTATCACATGCAGCCTCTGATCCTTAATGATATATGGTGGTAACTTAACTGCAATATTCAGAATTCATTTTTGGATGATAATCTAATATATACATCTTGTGTTAGTCAGCTTTTTGTTACTGTGACCAATATAACTGACAAGAACAACTTAGAGGTGGAAATGTTTATTTTGGTTCATGGTGTCAGAGGTTCAGCTCATAGTCCACAGGCTCCAACAAAAAAATGTCATTGTGGCAAGGTATGGTAAAGGAAAGCTGGAAAAGACACACACACACACACACACACACACACACACACACACACACACATACACACACACACACACGAAGAGAGAGAGAGAGAGAGAGACAGACAGACAGACAGACAGAAAGAGAGAGACCAGGAAAAGATTTAATCTTAAAGACCATTCCTCCAGCCATGCCCCATCTCTGAACTCTGATACTCTGATGCATTGGAGACCTGGATTTGAACACATGAGCTTCTGGGAGAAGATTTCAGGTCTAAACCATATCCCATGTACTTCCAACATTGTTCATGGGTGTGATGTTTTCTTAAATTTAATACTCAAAAATTCAATCAGTACTTTTAATTTTCTTTCTATACCAATTTCTAGGTACAGTCTATATCCTGTGAGAGAGCTTCTTTCTTTGTTCCTTTTTATATTAGCAAGTCTCTTTTATCATAAAATTAAGGTTCCAGAAAACGGATTGTAGCTTGACTCCAAATTTTCACCACTTCCTCTTATCCCTCCAAAGCATTTGACAGTTAGACTCTAGATGTGATCAAATCACATGTATGTCAAGGTTAAAAAAAATTGTGTCATTTGTAAAATAGACTGTGCCCAGAAATAATATGCATCTGAAAATTGACAATTTAACATAATCTATCCCTTAAATACTACTTTGTCTTGTTATATCATGGACTTTACATTCATGTCCTTTGTGTCCTTTCAGAAGTGAATCATCTTCAAGCTAACAGGTTGTGCCCAAGTCTATCCAAGGATGTCTGGGTTGTACACATATTTTCTTTACATAAATTCCATTGGCATTTGAATTTCATGAACAGTGTGTATAAAGCTGTGATGTAACTGAGCAGATATCCATAACTTGTTTCACCCCACAGACAAGACACTGCCTTAGCAATGCATCATCATAATATATGTCAACAATGCACATGATGTACTTTCACAAACATATCAAAGTAAATCACTAAACTGAACATGAGAAAGAAGGAGTGGGGAGGCAATGGGGCAGGAATTGGGGAAGGGTTAAATGAGAGATGTGTGCATGCATGCCTCTATCACCTTGTACCTAACAAAGATGTATAATTATAATGCACCAATAAAAATAAAATAAGGTAAAATAAAAAAAAAGATTGCCATTAAGCCTTCTCATGCTGTACATTATTGACAATAATTCTCTCAGAGCATCTGAAAAATAAAGAATCCAAATCAAAATCTATTAATGTCAAAAAATGGTAGTTGTAAATCACTACTTATAAATTAAGTCATCTGAGAGATACATAGACGGATAGATAGATATAATTTTTCCAGCAGATAATTCACACAGAGCCTTTAAAGTGAGAACTTACAGATAACTAGATACAAAATTTTCTTTCTTCAGAAACAAGTCAAAACATGTCTTAGTATAGTCATTGTTAGTACTGGATCTGAGAAGAGATTAGTTTCCAATTTTATTCTCTTGTTCTATATCACTTCTGGAGAATAATTTGTTCCAACTTTGGAACTCAGATCCATTTATCATCTGTTCTACTTCTCCTATGCCTTTATGTGTTTTCATTTATCACCGCCACCCAACTTTTTTTTTTTTTTTTTTGTGGTACTGGGGATTGAACTCAGAGGCATTCTACCTCCAAGCTACACCCCCAGTCCTATTTTTTTTTTTTAACTTTATTTTGAAACCGAGTCTCACTAAGTTGCGGAGTGCCTCACTAGGTAGCTGAGGCTGGCCACAAACCCGTATCCTCCTGGTCTCAGCCTCCCGAATGCTGGGATTACAAGCGTGAGCCACCACGCCCAGCTCCCAACTTTTTTTTTAATAATCAGCATTTTCAGATCTACTGAGCTGAAAATTTTCCATAGAATTTAACAGGTACAATTGACAGAATTGTCCCTACCATTTTGTAATGCAGCAAGTAGTGAAAAGTAGTGAAGTGCTCATCAACCTGGTGAGAACCTGTTTCAAAAAAAAAAAAAAAAAAAAAAATAGGACTGGGGCTGTAGCTCAGATGTAGAAGACTCCCGAGTTAACCAACAGTACAATAAATGAATACATAAATAAATTTAAATATCAATTTTATTATAAGAATCAAAGTCAAATTATACCCTTCTATTTTCATATATCTCTGAAAGTATATTTTGTGATTTTTATCATAAGTGCAATCAATCTCTGTGTTATATTTCTTATGAACATACCTCTTTCATATATATATATAACATATATCTTAAATAGAAACTTTGGAAGGATATGCTAATAAAATATAATTTATTTTAAAAATTATTTTCTCATATTTAAACAGAATTTGATACTTAATATTAACAAAATAGGTGCATTTTTGTTAAACACTTTATAGTAAGTATGACAAATTTTAATATATTTTTCAAGATAATTTGCTTACTAAAGAGATACTCTTCCAAAAGTATTTTCCTTTTGTTCGTCCTCATTTTAATCAGAACCTCTCTTGTGATTCTGAGCATTTTGATATACTGTAGCTCTAGGGAAACACACATACAAAACATCTAACTATCTTTAATAAATGTTGCCTTGAAAATATAGTCTTATTAGGAAGTCAATTATGGAAAAAGCTTATTTATTCTTGATTTGAGTGTAACTTTTTCCTTTGATATTTATAAGGTATACTTTACTGCATAGTTGAGTTTGCAGATTGTCTCCCTCCAGCTACTTCACTATGAGCACAAAATTAATTATATATGTACCAGCAGATGCCACCGAAATGCAATTGAAAATGTAGTAATAAATCTAAACTTGTCTACCAACTAGAATTCTATTATATATTGCCTCCTGTTTACTCTTTCTTCTTTAAGCAGCTATAAGCATAGTCACATATGCATAATGTTGAAATGTAAGCTCACTAATTTAAGTGTCAGAGAACATTTAATCTTCTGTTGATGCATTTTAATGTTGGAATTAATGTTAACTGTGATTCTTATTGGAGACAAACAGGCCAGAAATCAAGAATCTTTATAAATTGATAATTAAAGGACTTCACATTTTCATACTTTATTTGTTCATGCTTTAGGGTTCCAAATAAAATTTTAGAATAAATATACACATCTATAATTTCAGAAATATACATATACATAACCAAAATGTATTTCAATTACTATACATATAAGTACATAAATACATATCTATGATAAAAATAAACTCCTCATTCATGCTATTAGCACATTAAAGTATTTTTAGAATCATATAAAAATAACCACTTTGGAAATAATGTACCTACCATCAAAAAATTGAAACTAAAATTTTACTAATAAGATTAATTTCCAAATATATGAGCTATACATTGTCTATTTTAGTTATGATAATATATTGAGTTAAAAGATTTTCAAGATATGACTATAAGCACATATTTCCTGAAATTGTGTACATGTCAGTGTATGTATGAAATTTGTCTCATTTCCCAAAAATTATTTTGAGAGTTCATCATGAAACTCTTTCTCCTTTCTTTCTTTCTTTCTTTCTTTCTTTCTTTCTTTCTTTCTTTCTTTCTTTCTTTCCTTCTTTCTTTCTTTCCTTCTTTCTTTCTTCTTTCTTTCTTTCTTTCTTTCTTTCCTTCTTTCTTTCTTTTTTTTGGCACATTTTAATTATACAATGTGATGAAGTTCAGGGTGACAGAGGCATGCATGCACACAGCATTCATTGAGCCCTCCCCTAGTTCCCAACTCACTCCGTCTCCACCCCACCTTCCCATGCTTAACACTGTGATTGACACTGATAAGTTTGTGTATGTACTTCATATCCTGTCAGTAATATTCAGTGTACCTGAAAGGAAAAGAATAACCCAGACACGGTATGCAGATTGAAAGGGGCAGGCCAGGGGATCTCACTCTTGGTAAAAATGCCCACTAGACACTGGTCCACAGCTTTTATTGTCATTCTACATGAAGGAGGTTGAGATTTGAATGCTGCTACATACATGCAGAGAGTCTGGGAGGTAATGTTTAACTAGTAAACATTAACTAGTAATGTCTAATGGGTACATATGCATGGAGTCCTTAAGATAAGTGCTATCTGGGTAAACTGCACAGAGTAATGGAGATAACTGTTAGCAATAAAACAGCTGAGAATGTGAAGAAGATCTTTGAGACAATGTTTGACAAACAGGATATTTGGGAGTTGGCTCTGGCAAGAAACACAGGAACATTTACCTTGGAGAAATAGGCTACTTTCAGTGAATTCGGCAGTGCCTTGATAGCTTTCTATGACTCTTAAAACTTTCCAAGGCAAATGTGAACCTGTCTCTGGTGGACATGTTCTCAGCAATTTCTACTCGAGTGTATCCCTCTTCAAGTCTTCCTCCCCCTTCCTGCCCCAACTCAGGTCTTCTCCTTCACTCCACTAAGATTTGTCCTCCTTTGTTTGGAGACTCTCCTGTGTCATATTTTCTCCCTAGCTTCCACAAATGAGGAAAAACATCTGACCTTTCACTTTTTGCTACTGACTAATTTTACTTAGTCAAGATGGGCATGGTGGTGCACACCTGCAATCCTCGTTCTCTGTGGACTGAGACAAGAGAAGCATAGGTTTGCAGTCAGCCTCAGCAACTTAGCAGGCCCTCTGCAACTTAGTTGAGACACTATTTCAAAATTAAAGAAGGGCTGGGAGTGTAGCTCAGAGATAGAATGCCCCTGAATACAATTTCCAGTAAAACACACATACACACATGAATATATATACATATATATATATATATATAAAATTTTGATTCTGTCAAATAAAATAAAATTCCTTTATGACGTGCACATTTGATTTCATATTTTTCTCCATTTATAGCTGCTTTATCTGGTTAATTACGAGTTCTAGATTCCTTAACAGTTCTCCTGACTTCAACTTTTCCTCTTAAATTTCCCCTTAAACAATATTCTCCTTCTGAACAGCATGTAGTTTCCTCAAAAAAAAAAAAAAAAACCTAGGAATTAACACTAAAGTAATAACCCAATAAAAAATTCTCAACAAGAAGAGAAGAGAAGAGGAGGATGTAGGGGCCAGGGGAGAGGTTGAGGAGAGAGATAAATAGCGTACTAGGGACTGAACCCAGAGACCTTCTAGCTTGGAGCTGTACCCCTAACCCTTTTATTCTTCATTTTGGAAGTGATCTTGTAGCCAGGAATGGTGGCTCATGATTATAACCCTAGTATTTAGGAGGCTGAGACAGGAGGATCACAGGTTCACGACCAGCCTCAGCTACTTAGTGAGACCCTGTTTCAAAATAAAGAATAAATAATAGGGCTTGGGGTATAGCTCAGAGGTAGAATGTTCCTGGGTCCAATCCCCGTACTGCAGACAAACAACCAAAACCAAAACCAAAACAAAACAAAAAACAAAACAGAAAGTGATCTTGTTAAGTTGCCATGCTCTGGCTTCAAACCTGTAATACTTCTCTCTCAGCCTCCCAAGTACTAGGGATATGGGTGTGAGCCACTATGCCTAGATGTTTCACATGATTTCTATCTCTTTCTTTCTTTCTTCTTTTTTTTCTCAGCATTTTTTTTTTTTGTCAAATACATACAGAGAAAGTATGCTATTTGCTTCATTGAGTGATAATCATTTGAGGAGTAAGGAGAAAAATACTAATTTTAATGTTATTTGTCATATAATAAGTTTAGTAAAAAGAATGAATAATCCTATTGTATATGGGAGCTAAGGAGAAAACTATTAGATCTATGATTTGTTTATTTTTTTAAACTGGGAAAATTGTTTTTTAATCTAAATCATTATCTTACCTTCTTAATAAGAATGGTTATTTCATTTTATCTACTCTATTCACCCTGAAATATGGAAACTGCTTTTAGTTTATTATTTTGATGATTTTTCTCCCTTGTATTTGGATTTGTGATGAAAGCTTTTTAAGTCTAAGAATTATTTTCATAGTTGGAAAACTGAATTAGAGTAGGAAATTGAATAAAGAATAATAATGAAAATTTGTTATTACCTTGAAACAGTAATTATATTTTATATTACCTTTTCCATTATAAAATGTAATAATAATTTAATGCTGCACTTCAATGGATGTGAATCACCTGCTTTTATAGCAATATATTTGCCTCATGGCTAACTCTCATGACCCCATTAATTTATTGAAAAAAATCCTTCAAGTTTATTTTTCTTTTTTGAGGGTTACTACATATGCACATTAAAAGGATGCTTATTAGAGTGCACATTTTTTCACATAATGAATAACAAAAAAGTTAGTAAAATATAAAAGAAGAATCTGGTAGACAAGAGTTACACATTTACTATAGCTTTTGTTGTTTTTTGCCTATTTGTTTCCTTGTCACGTTTTCTAAGTTTTATTCTGTAGTTTTATTTGTGATGTTAAAGCATTGGCTTGATTTGTTAGCATCCATACATTAATAAACTGTAAGGTTTAAATACCATAGTATTATTATACTTGCAATATTAAACAAGGGCATTTAGCTTTAAACATTGTCTAAAGCATGTATTTTTTAAATTTTAGATGTACTATATAAGTATGTAAAATAAAATTTAAAATGTCCAAAAATAACAATGTCTAAAATTTGTTGTATACACATACACACACACACACACACACATAATGTGCTCAGTATTTTGTGTATATTTGCAAAATAAACCTCAGCACTAGTCAGAATTACAAACAATAAAATATGTATTCAAATTGACTCTCATTTTTCAAAGGTTACAGCAGTGGCATTAAACGAAACAACTTAGATTTAATTTTCTTGGGGTAGAAATACCTTACAGAAAGAACACTGTAGAATAATGAGAGACTTAAAAGACATTCCAGTCAAACATCTATCAAAGAGAGAGAATATTTTCATCAGTGTAGCACTGATTTGTAGGCCCTTATTCTTACATCTGCCATGTACATTTCATAAATGTTAGTTAAATTTTAAAAATCTTAACAAACGGAAAAACTATCCTTATATGGGTAATTATTAAAAAGGAATACAGGCTGGGCGTGGTGGTGCACGCTTGTAATCCCAGCATTTGGGAGGCTGAGACTGGAGGATCAGAGTTTGTGGCCAGCCTCAGCTACCTAGGGAGGCCCTCTGCAACTTAGTGAGACCCTGTTTCAAAAAAATAAAAATAAAAAACTGGGCTGGGTGTAGAGCTCGAAGGTAGAATGCCCCTGAGTTCAATCTCCAGTACTGCAAAAAAAAAAAAAAAAAAAAAAAAAAAAAAAAAAAAAAAAAAAAAAAAAAAAAAGGAATACAGAATACTCAAAATAAGAAGCTAGGGCTCATAGGAGATTTACAGGCATTATTAATAAGAGTTCTGTAGACATCTACTGACAATGGTAAAAAAAAAAAAAGTTTAGACTCTTTAGAGTAAAATCTGCGTGAAACACAGAGTTCAATAAGGAGATGAGAAAATGACACGTAAGGCATTCAATTTTAGCACAATTTGGAAATTATCTTTAAATGCCATGTTTATGATTGGAATACAAGGGGCAGAGAAAACCCAAAAAATAGCTTTAAGAAGAAAAATATTTACTAAGGTTTAAGTACTAATGTATATTATTTTTCTTGTGGAAGTGATGTCTGAAAATAAAATAATTTAATAAAGCTCAGCCTCAATTGTTCAATTGAGTTTTGTAGTCCATGAAATAAAACATAAGAATTTGATGTATGGCCATCATACTTATTAACCAGTGTTCAATATGATATACTCCTGAAATAAACTACAGAGTTTGATAATGCATTATGAAAAGTTTACAGACTTGTCTTAAATTAGTTAAGATGTTTAACCAGAAAGTATTATTCTTTGTTGATCATATTTGATCTACTGTTAAAATGTGATAGTTTTGAGAACTCACATTGAACTATTGTTAACATTTGCTATGGTTGAAAGTGTTTTGTAGTAAAATAGTCCAAGAACTCAGCATGACAAAGGAACACAAAGAAATTGAAGGAGATGCCTCCAAGAGTGAAAAGGTGCTCAGGTTGCAAAGACAAAGCAAAGGAAACATTAATTTTAGATTTACTTTGTTTGGGGCTAACCCTCAAGAATAGTAGAATTGATAGAAAGCGTTATTGATGGTTTGCCAGATTGAAATGTTAAATTCCCAATTCTTTCTTCACTTGGAATTGCCACAATGGGGGCAGAGTGTACCATGCAGTTTGTTATCTATTTGCAAGAGACCATGTGAATTAATTTATCCAGCCTGTTGATAGTAGTTGTGATAGGAGCAGTAGATAAGTACTGTGATCCAATGGCCTGTCACAAGAAGACAGTGCCCTGAATAGTCACTGACACTCAGTCTGGGATAACTAATGACACACGTGTATAGTCTTGCATAGTAAGCAGGTATGGAGATGATGTGAAACGTGAAATAGATATGAACCCAACATGCAGAGGCTGATCTGCAAAGTTCAGTCAATCTATTCCCAATAAATTCATATTTTTAAGATTATACAAGTAAAATATACTTATAATGCTTTAATTATCTATTCCTCTAGTGAAAAAAATTCAAGATCGCCTCCACACCCTACTAACAAATTAACATTGCAATGTTTATTTTTTGTATGTTCTTAAATGAGAATTTTCCAGAAAGATGTAGGCCCTTTTAAAGTAATGAGATATGTTTTCCGGAGTGGAGGCGGTCCCTAATTCCACCCTCAGTGCATAAATATTCATGTTTTCATATTCTCCCTCTCTGCAAAGTCTTGTTGGGTTTTCTATGTTTTGCTATCCCACTGGAGATAAAGTGACCATTATTTCTTTAATTTGCATTTACTTCACTACAAAATTATTGTAAGCATCTCTTTATATACTTGTTTATATAATTCTCCTTCTTTTTTCTGTAGGAGCACTTATTTTTTTCTTCTTGTCTTGCAGGATTTTCTTGTACATTGTGATTTTGTAATATTTGTTAATATATTTCTTCAGGAAGTTTCTGTTTCTTTTACCAGTTGACCTTGAGAGCATTATTTTGTTTTCTCTCTTCCTCTCTCTAGAAATGTTTTTAGTTCAGATTAATTAATTACTAAATTAGAAATGCTGGCATGTCAGAATCTTAACACATGGAAAACAAATTAGTAGAATGTGTGTCGTTAGTCATTGGGATGCAATATTGTGTTATCTGCGATATCTGATGTTTAAAGTTGTAGAGATGAGAAAGGTTTGATCAAGACCTAAGTCATTTAAATCAGAAAAATAAAATAGTGTAGTTAGTTGGAAGAGGTCATTATGGGTGTTATCAATACTTTCTGACATCAGAGTTGAATTGAATAGTCTGTAATTGTAATCTTT
>PVLC010036996.1:0-15382 GCA_004027655.1 Graphiurus murinus | reverse complement strand
AAGAAAAAGATTCGTCCCGGCATGCCTTTCCATCCTGACTTCTAGAACTTGGGGTTTCATTTCTTTAGGAGCCAATAAATTACCACCTCCAATTTTCTACAAAAGTCTATTCTGTAGACTAGGAAATGTTTTTTCCACAAAGTCAATTTTGTTTTTGTTTTTGCTGTACTAGGAATTGAACTCAGGGGCATTCTACCTTCAAGCTACACCTCAGCCTTATTTTTTATTCTTTATTTTGAAACAGTGTCTCACTAAGTGTGGAGTGCCTCACTAAGTAGCTGAGACTGGCGCGAACCCACGATCCTCTTGTCTGAGCCTCCCAAGTACTGGGATTACAAGCATGTGCCACCACACCCGGCTCAAAGTAAAGTAATTTAAAATAGATCAATGTACTTTTGAGATAAACAGGGACTATATGAAAGTATGTTTCCTTACAACCATATCATGAAAAAGAAGTATACAAAACTGAGCGACAAAGACACATTATCTTAATGAATGTGGAAAAACTTATCTATATTGCCCTCTCCCCAAAAGTTTTAAAATAAAAATGCCATTTTAAGTCCCCTATTCATACATGTCCTCCAAGGTAAGTTAAACACATTTATCCAATACTTTCAACTTCTGAATGATGAAACAGGGTATCTGCATAATCCATGAAATACATTTTATAAATGTAAACTGAATTTATTAAGAGTCCATGTTATCAAGCTGGGTATGGTGATGCACATATGTAATCCCAGAACTTGGAAGGCTGAGACCGGAAGATCCGGGTTCGCGGCCAGCCTCAGCTACCTAGTCAGGCACTCCAAAACTTAGTGAGACCCTGTTTCAGAATAAAAAACTGGGCGTAGCTTGGAGGCAGAATGCCCCTGAGTTCAATCCCCAGTACCACACACAAAAAAACAAGAGTCCATATTATCTACTTACTAATCAAAGTTTCAAAAATAATGACTATTTCCAAAATCCTTTTTAAATACTTCATGTTTTCATTTCATACAAATGCTTTCATAGTGTTTTTTTAAGAAATATTATGTAAGCTGAGGAAGGTGGAACACACCTGTAATTCCAGTACTGGAAAGACTGAAGATCACAGGTTTGAAGCCAGCCTCAGCAACTTTGAGACACCCTGTTTCAAAATAAATAAATAAAAAGGGCTGATGGTATAACTCAGAGGCAGAACACCCTAGGTTCAATCTCTGGGGAAGGAAGGACGGATGGAAGGAGAAAGGAAAGAAGGGGAAAAGGAAAAGGAAAGGAGGGACGGAGGGAAGAAAGGAAGGAAGGAAAATTAAGTAGCCAATTCCTAAATTGATATTAAAATTTAAATCTTTCTTTAAAAAAAAAAAAAGCAAATAACATACTCAGTCAATTATAATGTTCAAAGAAGCATGAGAACTGTAAAATGTGTTATCATAGCTGGCATGGAAAATAAAAATCGTCACCTCTCAGTGTCAACTTCAAAGTGATGCCAACTATTGAGTAGAAAGAATGTACAGATATCGATAACACACACCATTTTCATGTCTACTGACAAAAGAATCACTTAGTTGGGATAATTAACAGAGGTCTGCGGATTAACTTCCAATTTTTATGTAATAAGTTACATATTTCTTATAAAAAAAGATGCAAGTTCAACATAATTGAGATGGGTTTTTCATAATGAAAAAATATATTCATGCTAAACAACAACAAAAGTTCTTACAATACTTTACTTCAAGACAGTGATTAAGGACGGAGGAACCAGAGAGAAGATGGAAAAATAGGGCTTTAGGTTTTGCTGTAGCTTTACACTTCTTTAAGTGAAAATAGGAAGGAAATCTGTCTTTTCGATTAAGCACACTGACTCTAAAGGTAGATTCCCTGGGTTATAAAAATTCACTAGTTCTTTTTGACCTTCAGCAAGCTATTTTATCTCCCCGTGCCTTAGTTCCATGTCTAAAAATGTGTATAATCATACATCCTACTACATAGGACTAAATGAGTTGACTACATGAAGTACCTAAATCAGTACACCCTATGCATGGTAAATGTTATCATTATCATCAATTTCACTATCTATGATTATTAACTATAAAATCTGGCTGGAATGCACTGGGGAAAGAAGGGTTTGTTGGGGAAGGAATGTCTGGCATATTTTCTACATTTACATCTCAAACTTAAATTCTATTTTTTAAACCAGTGATAAATGGCCAACATCATAAGTGAGAAAGCAGTAATAAAATATAGTACTTATAAAGCTTCAATCTTCTCGTTAGTTTTCAAAAACATGAGACAATACAGGCTTTGGATTTTGATATTTATTTTTAGCAGGAAGAATATGCTAATGGTGCTGACATCATTAGAAGATACGCCCATGTCCAATATCTGTAACAGAAGCTCAATAGAAGTTAAAGAAAACATACCAAGACTAAAGACAAAAACTGTATGACATTACTTACCCTTAATTCTGCAGAAAATAAAACAATTAACAGTACATTTAAGACTGAAGTTCTGCCACAAGATCAAAGATTGGCAAATTAACTATCAAATTCATCTTCTTAAATAATTTCAATTTTCCTTTCCATGGAGAAGTACACAACCTCTTTGAGAGAAAAACAAACAGAGCGTGGTGGCACACGCTTGTAATCCCAGCATTTGGGAGGCTGAGACTGGAGGATCCAGGTTTGCGGCCAGCCTCAGCTGCTTAGTGAATCCCCTCGCAACTTAGTGAGACTCTGTTTCAAAATAAAGAATAAAAAAATAGGTCTGGGGCTGTAGCTCCGAGGTAGAATGCCCCCAGCTTCCATCCCCAGTACCACCACCAAAAAAAAAAAACAAAAAAAACCCACACACACACAAAAGAGAAAAGCATAATGCCAATAACTGAATGTATATATGTGAACAGAGGAAGAGGAAATTGAAGAGAGATAGTGGTAAGTAAGAGCTGGGAGTAATAAAGTAGCTCTCTGACAGGTAGCAATGGCAACCAATCCAAGCACCATTCTGGGCACAATTAGAGACTGGTGAACCAAGAACTAAATCTATATCATAATAAATAAAAGCAATGTAATAGGGGCAATACCATGACTATCTACAAATTTATAGTGAACTGCCTATAAACAAAGAGGTCCAGACAAATCAGAAAATCCTCTTATCTACTATTTTAAGAAACTTACATGCTATTATTCTCTTATACATGATTTTAAGAAACTGGTATAGCAGTAAACAATTTAAACAGGAACTAGTAAACTGAAGGAGTCTTTTAAATAAAACTAAATCTGGCTCATCTACCCCTGACAAACGCTACCCTGCTGAAAAGTAATATAAGACTGTTTCTTTGTATTACTTCCTATACTCCAGACTTCTCCTCAACAATACCAATCATTAAGGAACAATGACTCTCTGCCTAAGGGTGAGTGTTGGCTGGAAAGCTGGGACTGTATTAAGCATCAGAATGAAAAACGGAGTAATTTGGTTTTCCTGAGATAGGGACTCACTATGTTGTCCAGACTGGTATCAAACTCACAGACTAAAGCAACCCTCCACCTCAGCTTCCCAAGCAGCTGGGACTACCAGTGCATACCACCATGGCTAGTTAATTTGAAGACTTACTGGTATAGCTAAAAGTCTGCATGTACTCAGAACAGGAACTGAAATTCCAATCACAACTTAGCGTAGTTAACACCAAACTTCATACCTACTGCTATTTTGCTATTCTTTTTTGTGCTTCAAGATAGGATTTAAGTTGTTATATTACTACTACTTACATCTCACATGGATAATTTTTAAATGCAATCAATTCTACTTCTAAATGTCTAAGTTTACTTAAGCAGGTTGATTTGGTTCAAGTAGAAGAAAGCAATATGCTAGGAGAAGTTACCTGGGCCAATGCTGAAAAAAAGGTCTATGATCCAAAAAATGCAAGACATGCAGGTATATTAAGCTATGTCAAAATTCCTACCCCAAAATAAATTAAATAAGCACTAAAAACGGAAAAGGTTACGCACTTCCAATTTATGCTCTTTCTCTGCAAGGGCTTCCTTTTGACAACGCAGAAAATCTGCTAACATTCGAGTGAGCTGCTTCCTATCATCTATTTCTGCCGCCAATCTGCCATTGTAATCTGCGAGCAACATACAAGCATCCTCTACCATCTTAGAAAGCCTTTCTCCAGATTCTTTATCTAAGAAAAGCACAAGATAATAAAATTATTATACAACAAAAACAAAGACATATGTTGTTCCCACACCCCACCTCCTTAGAAAGATCTGAATCACATTTTCTTGACTTACCTGTTATTTTATCTAGGAGGGATACTTCTTGGACTTCCACAGGTAAAGATGCTATCCTCTGATGAACTGCTGCATCACCTGAAGCTGCATTTTCTAGATCTTGTAATGCTCTAACGAGATCTAGAGTCTAAAACATTACACAACTTCAGAACCAAAATACATAAGAAGTGTAAACAAATAGAAAACACCTGAAACCTCTTCACATTCCTAATCCTATAAGTAACTTACTAGCTGGGCGTGGTAGCACATGCCTGGAATCTCAGTATCTGGGAGGCCAAGATAGGAGGATCGCAGGTTCCAGGACAACCTCAGCAAGATTGACTCTCACCAACCTAGCAAAACCCTGTTAAAAAGAAAAAGAAAAAGAAGAAGGAAAAGAAAAAGAGAAATAGGGCTGGAGGTGTAGCTCAGAGGTAGATCTGTGTTCAATCTCCAGTACCACACACACACCAAAAAAAAAAAAAAATTATCAGACTCCAATGACAGAGACATAGTATAAAAATATTTATCTGATTATTAATGAGGTAAGTGATCAATTAATATAACAGTGTTAAAAAGGAAAGCAGACTATAACTGCAACCTTCTCTAGAGAATAGAAGTTTTATGTATAACATCTTCATTACCTTATCGTTGCAAAGACTTACTAAATTGGGTATTAGGGAAAGGTAGATTCAAATTATCTTCTACCACAACACAGAAGGGTCTCTCTGAATCTATTTTTAAATGCTACAATTAAAGCATAAGAGAAACTGGGTGTGATGGTGTACACCTGTAATCCCAGTACTTGAGAGGCTGAGACAGGAGGGTCACAGGTTCGAGGATAGCCTCAGCAAGTAGTGGGACTCATCAACCTAGTAAGACCCTGTTTTGAAATAAAAACAAAAAATAGGGCTGGGGGTGTAGCTTGGAGATAAAATGCCCCTGGGTTCAATCCCAATACTACAAAATAAATAAATTAATTAATTATTTAAAAAAGAGCATAAGAGAAATGTAGCTTCACAATTATGTTCAAATATCTTCAACTCTCCTATGGTTTGTTAATAAGACCATATTATAAGATTTCATGTATCTGATGACTAATATTTATATACTGTTTAGCCAGTATACAAATTATTTTATCATTACAAACTTTAGTTGCACTGCTTTTAAAAAATTATAATTAGGCTGGGCGTGGTGGCGCACGCTTGTAATCCCAGCATTCAGGAGGCTGAGACCGGAGGATCCGGGTTCGCGGCCAGCCTCAGCTACCTAGTGAGGCACTCCGCAACTTAGTGAGACTCGGTTTCAAAATAAAGAATAAAAAAATAAGGCTGAGGGTATAGCTCGGAGGTAGAATGCCCCTGAGTTCAATCCCCAGTACCGCAAAAAAAAAAAAAAAAAAATTATAATTAGGAGAAAAGGGCAATTAGAATATTTTAGCTGCACTATTTCAACACTAGCTATAATTAGAAAGGAAAGGCAATTCTTTGCTGCTGGCTTCACAATTAATAGTGTATCTTATGCCACAGAAAAATAATTTGATTTTCTTTTTACTAGTCTCCATTCCTACCTCATCTTTTTTGTCCTTTTCTAAGACTAGAAACAAGGACACTAGGAAATTATATATAGGGTATTACTAGTTTTGTATATATATATCAAAATCACATTTAGCTGGGTACAGTGATACTGTATATAGTCCCAACTACTAAAGAGGCTAAGGCAGGACTGCTTTGAGCCTAGGAGTTCAGAGCCAACCTAAGCAGCATAGTGAAACTACATGTTTGTTTGTTTTGTTTGTTTGTTTTGATACTGGGGATTGAACCCAGAGGCATCCTACCTCCAAGCTACACCCCTAGCCCGACTATATTTCCTTATTTGGAAAGAGGGTCTCACTAGGTTTCTGAGAGCCTCACTACATTGCTGAGGCTGGCTTTGAACTTGAAATCCTTCTGTTTCAGCCTCCCAAGTACTGGGATTACAAACGTGCACCACAACAGCCGGCAAACTACATCTCTTTAAAATAAAAAAGAGAGTTATTCTCTTATTTTAAAAAAAACTGCCGCTGAGATCTAGCATAAAGCAAATCATCAAACATATTTAGAATGAATAAGCCTGACAAAAAATACAACAATCTAAGTGTACTTTTAATTCATTAGAATTGTTTAAAAATCCCAAAATTGTAAACCTTTTTTGGTATGAGATATATCCCTTCTACAATAAGTATGCTTAAAAACAATCACAATGCTTGTTTCTCATGGTCCCTCGACTAATATAAAACATTATGTTTCGATCAATCTTAGATCTAAAATTTCCTAGAGTTCTAAGACATTTGGCTTTATGATCTTGACTGTCTACATGCTTGAACTACAACCTAATCTCATCACACACATTCCTTCCTACAAAAGTTAATTCTATGTTCCCATCAGAAGATCAGATTAGAGCCGGGCGTGGTGGCGCACGCTTGTAATCCCAGCATTTGGGAGGCTGAGACTGGAGGATCCGGGTTCGCGGCCAGCCTCAGCTACCTAGTGAGGCCCTCTGCAACTTAGTGAGACCCTGTTTCAAAATAAAGAATTAAAAATAGGGCTGGGGGTATAGCTTGGAGGTAGAATGCCCCTGAGTTCAATCCCCAGTACCGCAAAAAAAAAAAAAATAGAAGATCAGATTAGATAAAATCCAAAGTTGTCTGAAACAGCACAAGTCTAGGACTTTCCTCTAGAATAGAAAGTACCTGAAGTAGATCTGTAAGAGAGAGATTTTTAGCCACTATAAAATGTTACAAAATAGTGCCGGGCGTGGTGGCGCACGCTTGTAATCCCAGCATTTGGGAGGCTGAGACCGGAGGATCCGGGTTCGCGGCCAGCCTCAGCTACCTAGTGAGGCACTCCGCAACTTAGTGAGACTCGGCTTCAAAATAAAGAATAAAAAATAGGGTTGGGGGTGTAGCTCGGAGGTAGAATGCCCCTGAGTTCAATCCCCAGTACCGCAAAAAAATAAATAAATAAAAAAAATAAAATAAAATGTTACAAAATAGTGACTACAACGTTGAACCACTGAAAATTAAGCAGCACAGCTAATCTGAAATGATTATAAAACAAAAAAAATAGCATTTTACACAAGCAGTAGAGAAGAAACAGATGGTTACCAAAAATACTCAAAGAATGCAACCGTGGTTACCTTTCATCAGGGTAAGTGTGAGAGGGTCAGATCCTGTATCTAAAACTCAGGTAAAAACACTGTTCATGGAATTGTAATGGAGCTCCTAGCACAAAATGATTTTATGTCATGAATTATTACCAAATAGGGAGAGACATACATCTCAGTGTTTGGTTGCTGCAAGTATCATGTGCTTACTACTTTTCTATTCAAGGTCTGACCCATGGTGACCAGAGGTCTCCAGCATTCCTCATTCCTGTCGCTGAACCAACAGGTAAGCTTGGCTCAGGTCCTGGCTGAGCACCCTAGTCTAATACTTCTGCCTTCCTAATTCCAAGACTGATATAAATCCACAGTTCTAGACAGTAGAAGATTACCTTCCTTTCAAGCTTACTTGAGAGGGAAAAAGCCTCTCCCAGCTCTTAGTGTCAAGCAGTAAGTTTGGGTCTAGTCTTCCAACTCCCACAAAGTATTGAGTTCTTGTTACCCTATAGGATACTAATTTCTGGCAACCCATATCTGCTTCTGGATCAGAACTCAGCAGAATACAGGCTCTGGCCCATATAACGAGTTGTTTCTATATCATTTCTAGCCCTCAAAGAAATTTACCTTGTTTTAAGAGAATGGTTAGATCTTCATTTTCTCCTTTGAAATTTTATCTGTCCCTCCTATATGTTTCAAACATAGAAGGACCTTAAAGACTCAGTGCCTACTTAATTAAAAATTTTAAATGTCTTTCTAGAATTCATCTAATGATTAGAGAATGCTATACTGGAAGAGTGTCATATATTTGGGAATACCTGGGAGAACCTGGTGAATTAAGTTAAAGATTCTAATTTAACTTACTTTTCTATAAATTGCATGGTATTATATAAAGAACTGTCTGAATACATACTCATACTCTAACACTCATTTTTTACCTTTTTTTTTTTGGCACTGGGGATTGAACCCAGGGATGTTCTACCTCTGAGCTAAAATCCTAGCCTTGTTTATTTACTTTTTAATTTTTAAAAATTTTGTTGACACTGGGGATCGAACCTGGGGCATTCTACCTCCAAACTACACCTCTAGCCCTATTTTACTTTTATTTTGAAACAGGGTCTCACTAAGTTGCTGAGACTGGCCTCAAACCTGCAATCCTCCTGTCTCAGCTTCTCAAGTACTGGGATTACAGGAGTATGCCACCACACCAGCTCATTTTTACATGTTGTTTTGTTTTGTTTGTGGTTCTAGGGATTAAACCCAGGAACATTCTACTTCTAAGCTATACCCCAACCCTATTTTATTTTTATTCTGAAACAGAGTCTCTCTAGGTTGATGAACCTCACTACCTGCTGAGACTGTCTTCAAACCTGTGATCATCCTGTCTAAGCCTCCCAAATACTGGGATTACAGGCATGTGCCACCATGCCTGGCTTTATTTTTACATGTTTGAAAGCAAAAAATACTTCAAGAAGTCATAAGAATGAAATTTTTAGTGTATTTACATCATACAACAAAACACACTTATCACATACTAGATTATTTATTTATTTATTTATTTATTTTGTTTTTGTGCTACTGGGGATTGAATCCAGGAACATTCTACCTCCAACCTACACCCCTAGCCCTTTTTTTTTTTTTTTTTAAATTTTTTTATCTGAAACAGGGTCTTGCTGGGTTGCTGAGAGCCTCACTAAGTTGCTGGCTGACTTCAAACCTGCTATCCTCCTGTCTCAGCTTCCCAAATACTGGAGTTATAGGCATGCACCACCATGCTTGGCATCATGTAGTATTTTAGTTTTAAAATAAACTGTTTAGATGGCGGCTATTGCTTCCCACTTAATCATATTTAGCAATTAGAAATCTTCTATGCAAAATATTATTTCTAGCCAGGTGTGAGAAATTCAAGTAGTTTCTTTCTTGGAACCAGAAACACTAAAATTAATAAAGCTTGGTGATCATACATAAAATATAACTTTTTTTTTTCTGTTATTGGCGACTGAATCCAAGGGCATTTTACCTCCCAGATACACCTCTATCCCTAATATATATTTTTTTATTTTGAGATAGAGTCTTGCTAAGTTGCTGAGAGTCATGCTAAGTTGTTGAAGCTGGCCTCAAACCTCTGATCCTCCAGTCTTTGCCTCCCAAGTACTGGGATTACAGGAGTGCACCACCATGCCCGGCTAAAACATAACTCTCTTATCAGAGAAAAATTTTTACCTGTGGTGGTTCACTTGGAGATCCCAGAGAGGAACAGTTTTCATTTTCATCCACCTTTATTTGTTCATAAGTTCGCTTCCTAGGCTTTTTATCACCATCTGAATTGAAAAAAATACTTAAACTTTAATAAAAGACTCATTTTAATGAAGAGATCATAAGAGATCAAGATTATACACTTACACAAAGCTTGCTTAAGTTGTTCTAATACATCATTTTCATAAACAGATCTTTCTTCCCAAATAGATAATACTCTTCCAAGATGCTTCTTACAGCTTTCATCAGTTTCACTAAAGAAAAGAATAAAAAATATTAACCAGTAAAAATGCATAGTGCTATCGAAAAGGTAATGGTGTTTTGAAATACAATCAGACATTCATTCCCTGGGAAAAACTATCCAAATGTTTACTGAGCATCAACATGTGGCCAGCAGTTCAGGAATGATGTCATCAAGACAGACTCCATTCACACTGAAGAGCTTATAAACATAACAAACAAAAAAACTAATAGTTTACGACCAGATACTTGGGGTTTACAAGGAAGATGCTCAGAATCTAATGGGGCTGAACCTGACACTATGGGAAATTCCCAATAAGTGACTTTTTAAATTTACTCAACAAATATTTATTGATCAAGGTAGCACCTTTGGCATGGAAATTATAGCAGCTATTATTTGTAAATGCTACAAAACAGATCTAGACCAGTTTAAGAGAGATCAGATTATTTGAGGAAGTAATATCCAACCTAAGATCAGAAGACCCAATGCACAGGAAAATGAGAAACAGATTACTTCTAACCATTTAGAAGTAATCCTCCAGCCAGGCATGGTGGTACACGCTTGTAATCCCAGTACTTGGGAGGTTGAGACCAGAGGATCCGGGTTCATGGCCAGCCTCAGCTACTTAGTGAGGCCCTCCACAACTTAGTGAGATCCTGTTTCAAAATAAATAATAAAAATAGGGCTGGTGGTATAGCTCAGAGGTAGAATGCCCCTGGGTTCAATCCCCAGTACCACCACCAAAAAAAAAAAAAAAACAAAAAGCAGCAGCAGCAACCTTCTATCACTACCACAATAGACTGAGTCATTACTATGTCTTGCCTAAATTTTTGTAACATTCTCACTAATCTCTCAGCCTCTATTATTTTACTCTACAAAGCATCCAACTAATGTTGGATCCGATCATATTCTTCTCAGTTCTTCAAGAATGAAATCAAAATTCTTACTCCTGGACCACAAGACCCACATGCTCTTCTTCCTGGCAACCTCAATCCAAATTCCCTAATACCTTCCTCTGTAGAAATCTCCTTACTAATCCTCAAACGTCCCCAGCACATAGTTGTCTCACTGTTTCCGCAAGTATTCTCCCTGCCTAGAATCCTTACCTCCTAGACAACCTAATGGCCTCTGCTCAAATGTCACCTCCTAAAATTATGTCATCATATAACTGTGGACTCTCAAATCCTCTAATTCTTTTCCTGCTTTGTTTCTTTATAGCCATTTGTCATCTGACTTTATAATATGCATTCACTTAGCTATTACCTTTTATGTACTCTGAAACGGAAACTCCACTAGAAGAGAATTTGTCCTGTTCAGTACTATATCCCCAGGGCCTAGCACACAGTAGGCAGTTAATAAATATTTTATTTTATTCTAGGAATGGGCAATAAACATAAAAGCCTCAAGGTAGGAAGAACTTAGAAGTTGTTCCATTAACTTAAACTGTAGAGTATGGACTGTTTGGAAGAAATGTGAGACAGGAATCTGGAGAGGTAGGCAGCGCCATGAAGAAACATCTTTTTAATTCTTGCACAGGACTACTTTAGACTTATCTCAAAGAAAAAGGAGTGCTATGACTAGATCTGCAACTAGAGTTTACTGAAATTATATGAGAAAGACACCACAGTAACTAGAAGGAAAAGAAAGCAACGAAGGGAATGTGTAATATAATGGGATACGGAGAATGAAAGAAGAGTTAAAGATGTCCACTATCTTCTTGTTTGGGCGTCTGGATAGAAGAGATTGCCATTCATTGAGTGAAACCTAGAGGAAGAAGTTTGACAGGAGGCAAAGACATCATGAATTCAGTATCAGCCAGTGAGTTTGCAGCCAAGTAGAAATGTCAATAGGCAATTGGACATACAGTTCTGGAACAAAGAAAAAAAATGAACTAGAGAGTACAATTCTGTCATTAGGGTATGGATAATAATTAAACACATGTACTACACAAAATCACCACGACAGCAAGTGAAGAAGATGGCCCCAGGAGAAGATGTAGAACTTAACGCTAAGAAACACCAACATTTGAGAGGAGAGTAGAAAATAAGTATCTAAATTAAAGAGTAAATAATACTTATTTAGAAAGCAAGGTAGGAGTATTTGACACTATCTCTTTTTTATAAAATGTGCCTACAGTGACTAAAACTGCATGGTCTGAGGTGAATAGATTTTCATCCTGGTATCAATCAAGAAATCATCACTACTCACCATTGAATTATGTAATTTAGAGTGATTTAATAGTTGACTCCAACGATTGCTGTTAGCCTATCATGTACCTACATAGTACATTTGGAAGTAGGCATTTAAAAGGGCATAACCAAAGTATAGATTTCTAACCTCAGAATTATTTGTAGCAATTTTTCAACAAATGTCTGATTATCTTAAATGTTCATTTCTAAAGCTTCTTAAAATATTAAGATATATACTCTAACACCAGAAAATCTTAAGATCATTAAATGTAGGAAATATATTATTAGTATATAAGGGGGAAAATACTAGGATTAGCCCAGAATTATTACTTACAAGACTTAGTTTTATAAGCATACAAATTTTCAATTCAATACTTCTAATCATTCTCAATGAAGTTCATTCCAATATAGCAGTTAATTTCTTGTCTCTTAAAGGAAAGTTGTAACTCAAGTACTTTAAATGTTTACCTTAGCAACAGTTCAAATTTCCTTCACAGAAAGCATTTATTTAGCACATTTACAAATGCCAATTAGAAAGATGTCGTCTTTTCAAATGTTAACTTCAAAGAAATACACCATTTCTTCTCATAATGGTTTAAAGCAAATGTTAACAAAAGGGCATACTGTATATTTAAAACATATTACATTAATATCTCCCGAAATTGTCATACCTTGAAACATGCTTAAAAGCCTCTACTATGACTGGTGCAAAATCTTTTGTAAACTCCGGTCCCTTCCTTTTGCTGTTCTGAATGACATCATTGGCTAAGTAGAGAAAAGTAAGCTTCCTGTTGGGTTTTGCTGGAAAACATAAAATAAATAAATAAATCTACTTAAATGTCCTCATTTAACTTAACGGAACTTTCTCAATACCTGAATTCAGCAGTTTCTGAACTACATAAACCCACTAACTGTCATGTATCATATTCAACACCAGCTTCTCATTTTACTACCAAACTTATCAAGTCACTGCTGCTAATCTCACCAGAATGATTGACTACTCTACAACTTCTGAAGATCAATCATGTGATTAAAAAAAAAAAAGTGAACCTAAAAGGCAGAGTTAGGTCAATGATACATTTTTCCACTTTCTTGTAGTTTTTCTAAGGCAACCAAACTACTTAACATATTTGATTCCTGGTCTTATCACCATTCCCAAATTAAATAGTTTTTATACACAGAAATCCTGATGTCTATATAAAAACACATCTGTGCAACTCCTGTATTTAGTTTTATTATGACCATTACAAACTATATAAAATAATTTAAAATAAGATGGTAAGCCAGAGCTGGGCATGGTAGCGCATGTTTGTAATCTCAGTACTTGGGAGGCTGAGACAGGAGGATCACAGGTTCGAAGCCAGCCTTGGCAACTTAGCGAGGCTCTCTGTAACTTAGTGAGACCTTGTTTCCAGATAAGAAATAAAATCAGGCTGGGAGTATAAATTGGAAGTAGAATGCCTCTGGGTTCAATCCCCAATACCAAAAAAAAAAAAAAGATAGTAAGTTAGGTATGGTGGCCCACACTTTAAATATCAGTACTTGGGAGGCTGATACAAGAGGATCGCATATTTGAGGACAGCTTCAGCAATGTTTTGAGACACTCAGCAACTTAGCAAAAAGCTGTTTCGAAAAAAAGGGGGGTAGGCCCGTGGGTGCAGCTCAGAGGTAGAATGCCCCTGGGTTCAATCCCCAGTACTACATACATACATACATACATACATACATACATACGATAGTACCTGGCCATATTATTAAGATTGCACCCTAAATCCTAACTTGAATTTAGGATTGTAAAACTCAGGTCAGTCCAAAATCACTACTAAGCTATTGTGAAACAACAGAGTGCAAAATGTAAAATAGGCTAAAAGAGATATTATTTCTATTAATTATACATTTTTTGTTAACGCAATAAATATATACCAAACTAAAATATTAAATGTTAGGGTGAGCAGAGCATGGTGATGCACACCAGTAATACCACTAATTAAGAGGCTAAGACAGGAGGATCACAGGTTTGAGGATAATCACAGAAAGTAGTGAAACTCTCAGCAACCCAACAAGACCCTGTTTCAAAACAAAAATAAAATTGGGCTGGGGGTGTAGTTCAGAAGTGGAATACCAGCCGGGCGTGGTGGCCCACACTTGTAATCCCAGCATTTGGGAGGCTGAGACCAGAGGATCCGGGTTCGAGGCCAGCCTCAGCTACCTAGTGAGGCACTCTGCAACTTAGTGAGACCTGGTTTCAAAATAAAAAGAATAAAAAATAGGGCTGGGGGTAGAAGACCCCTGAGTTCAATCCCTAGTACGACAAAAAAAAAAAGAAAAAGAAAAAAAGAAGTGGCATACCCAAGCCAGATGTGGTGGCGCATGCTTGTAATCCAGTACTTGGAAGGCTGCTCTCCACAATTTACCGAGACCTTGTTTCAAAATAAAGAATAAAAAATAGGACTGGGGGTGTAGCTCAGAGGTAGAATGACCCTGGGTTCAATCCCCAGTACCAAAAAAAAAAAAAGAAGTGAAATACCCATTAACTCAACACCCGGTACCACCAAAAAAAAATTGTTAGAGAGACCAAGTAGGCCAAGTTTAGATTTTTCCCTCTTTGGATTACATGATCTTAAATAACTGAACTCATCTTGACAAAAATAACCTGCTATTCACTCTATCCTGTGGGCATGGTTATCCTTCTAAGGAGGGCAACAAAATTTCAACAACTGTGGGTCACAACACATTTTTACTGATTACAATGTTAAAAAGCATAGTAGCTTTGAACATAACTCAAAACGATTCATATAAACTGGGCGTGGTGGTGCACCCTTGTAATCCCAGTACTTGGGAGGCTGAGACCGGAGTTTCCAGGTTCCCAGCCAGCCTCGGGTACTTAGACTCTCCGCAACTTAGTGAGACCCTGTTTCAAAATAAAGAATAAAAACTAGGGCTGGGGGTGTAGCTCAGAGGTAGAATGCCCCTGGGTTCAATCCCCAATACTGACCAAAAGAAAAAAAGCAGTACTTGAGAGGCTGAGACAGGAGGATCACAGGTTCATTATCAAGACCTTGTTTCAAAACAAAACATAAAAAAGGGCTAGCCAGGCGTGGTGGGTGGCGCATACTTGTAATCCCCGTAATCCCCATACCTGGGAGGTTGAGATAGGAAGACTGTAGGTTGTGGCCAGCCTCCGCTACTTAGTGAGACTCTGCAACTTAGTGACACCCTGTTTCAAAATAAAGAATAAAAAATAGGTCTGGAGATGCAGTTCAGAGGTAGAATGTCGGAAGGGGAAGGAAGGAAGGAAGGAAGGAAGG
>PVLC010036995.1:0-15596 GCA_004027655.1 Graphiurus murinus | reverse complement strand
TCTCTCTCTCTCCCCTCCCCTCCCCTCCCCTTCTCCTCCTCCTCCTCCTTTTTTTTTTTTTGCAGAACTAGAGATTGAACCCAAGGGCATTCTACCTCTGAGTTACACCCCCAGCCCTATTTTTTATCCTTTATTTTGAAACAGGGTCTCACTAAGTTGCAGAGGGCCTCACTGAGTAGCTGAGGCTGGCCATGAATTCCGATGTTCTGGTCTCAGCCTCCCAAGTACTGGGATTACAAGCGTGCGCCACCACGCCCGGCTGGAGTCACCTTTTCTACGAGCACACTGGGCTCCCCCTTTCCTGCCTTCCTGGAAAGGAACTGCTCAGGCATCTGTCTGAAACTATAATACGACCTGTTGCCCATTCTCTCCTGTATACTGCTAGCTCCCGAGCTCCCATGAGCTTTCTGTCTGACTCTTCATCCCCTCCAATAACCTGGAGACCAAGTACTGCCTGCCCCCCTCATTGCACCTCCTGCCCAGCATCTGTAAGTAATAATCATTTGAACTCCTCTCTTCCTCTCTGAAGAACAAAGGCAACCCCAACCCAAGTCCTGATTGTCCCTGGGATTCCAGGAAGAAAACAGTGTTGGGCTTCCAGCACCCACATGATGGCCAGGCCAGCAGAAAGTGGATGCCAGCCGGGTGAGAGTCATGGGGTATTTGCCATTATGAACAAGTTTCCTGTGAGGGACTCCATGGTCCCCCTGGACATCCGCCAGGTAAAAGAAGAATCCTGTGAAAGGCAGACAGTAAATACCGAGGGCCAGCTCCCACTCGTTTCCAGTTAGAGAAAAGGTGCTAGCCGTTTTGATATTGGAACCCCAATTTATCTGGGGACCTTCAAAACAATCTAGTACCCCTTAACATTGGTACAAAAGTATGGTCTACTCACGAATACTATGAAATGTCTTACAAAGCATACTTTAGGAGATGCAGTGTACAAAATATGAAAGGAACAGACTTGTAGAATGCCAGGCCATCTATAAGGTTAAAATGTTATTTTATACAGGTGCATACCTGCTGAAATATCAGTTTGTCCTCTAAGTATATACCCAAGAAAAGTGTGTGTACAGGTCAACAAAAGACAAGTGCTAGGTTGTTCATGGCACCATTTTTTTTTTTTTTTTAATAAATCTCTCTAGGTGCCCATCCTCTCAGAATAGATAGGTTTTGCATATATAAATCTAGAACCACACATCTGATGGAAAAGTATATGTAATATTCTATAGTAGTTAAATGGCTTTAAAATAAGGGTGAATTTTACAAATGCCATGACGAGAGGAAGAAGCCAGCATATGGAGTATGTATTCTCTGATTCCAGTTTTTGGAAAGACGGAAAAAAACAAACTGACTTTTGCAATCGGAAATAGGCATAGCAGTAGTTGCTTGCCCTTGGTGATGCTGGGGATAGTGAGGCTTGGACCCAGCACAAGGGGAGCTTCTTAGTGCTGATTGTGTTCTTTTTTTTTTTTTTTTTTTTCAATCTAAAGGATGGTTGCATGGGTATGTGTCAAATTTTTGAAAATTCAGCAACTGTACATTCATGATATGTGCACATTATTTGTACATATTATACTGAAATCTTTAGAAAGTTTCACTGTACTGACGGGTGGTGGAGAACCAGAAAGACAGTAAATATGATAAGGGATTTTTCGACTGCTCTCTCGGATGGCCACCCGCATGTCATCTGCTTGCCGTTGTTCAACACTCTATCGGTGATGTTTGCTGGTACTCATATTTCTAGATATGGAGTCATGGTGGAAGTCAGGAAAAAATTATGTATTTGTTAGGAGAAGGAAGAGGAAGGTTTGGAAGGAAAGCAGCACATCTAAGTAGAACTGTACTGTAGAGATATATCTATATCTATATCTATATCTATCTATCTATATCTATCTATCTATATCTATATCTATCTATCTATCTATCTATCTATCTATCTATCTATCTATTTGCGGTTCTGGGGATTGAACTCAGGGGCATTCTACCTCCGAGCTATACCCCCAGCCCTATTTTTTATTCTTTATTTTGAAACCGAGTCTCACTAAGTTGCGGAGTGCCTCACTAGGTAGCTGAGGCTGGCCGAGAACCCGGATCCTCTGGTCTCAGCCTCCCGAATGCTGGGATTACAAGCGTGCACTGCCACGCCCGGCTACTGTAGAGAATTTTGAATCAGAATCAAATGAGTTGTTTCCTGAAGTGGCTTCATGGGGGAGGAGCTATGCGACTTCTGAAAATGAGAAATGTAGGACAGAGGAACAGCGCAAGTCACTGGATACATATTCAGGTCTCATTTAGTGGAAAGCAGAGCACCTAATACTTTCCTGACTAGCCTGGTTGGTAATTTTATGTGTCCGGATGAAGAAGATTTAGTGCCTGCATCCCATTGTGACCCCTCAGGAAAGACTTATCCTGAGAAGGTGGAATCCTGACTCCTCATTAATTGAAGCCCGGAGAACTTGATCAGAGTCATTTTGGAATTCGAGGGAAAGATTCCATGTGAGTCATGGAAAGATTCCATGTGGTTCTCAAAAACTATCATGTAAACTCTACCAAACTTGATCCTGATTTCTTTCTGGTACCTATTTTGTTTTGTTCATAAGCATCCATTTGGGTAAAGACTCGGGAAATGACATGGAATATGAGCCATATACTTGGAATTCACCAAGAAAGTAAAATAACTTCACTGTATTTCTGTAATATATCCATAGATATAGATAGGTTCTTTTTTGTTTGTTTTTCTATCTTGGCCAATTTCAGTTTCCATAAAGACTCACCCTAAGTTAACTATGAGCCAAATAGGACCAAATAAATGGGCACCCAGTACTCAAGTGTAACCTGATTGCAGTTCTATGTGTTTTCTGTTTTGATTCCTTGGGTGCTTTTATTTTAATAACATTTTCTTAGAAATTAAGTATCAATCCTCTTGAGACTCCTAAAGCAAATGATTTCTCATGATGAAATTCTAGGTGTTTTGACAGCAGACACATTGAGCAGAACTCTCTGGCTGCCCTATTGACTTAGTGCAGAGTTAGGAACCCACCTTGCTGGGGTAGACCAGTACATACCCTTGAATACTTGGACAGCCCATCGGCTCTGGAGTTCAGAGGTTGGAATGGTGGCTCCCACTGGCTGGAGGATGCCAATGAAAGCCAGCGTTGGCTTCTCCAGGTGAGGAGGGAAGACGAATTTAAACATGGAGTGCTGGCTATCCAGGACTGCCGAGTCATCATCCAAGAAAGGGAAGGATAAGGTGTAGCCTGTGGCGAAGACCACAGCATCAATGTTCTCCTCAGTCCCGTCCTCAAAGATGGCGGATGTCTCGGTGAACTCCTTCACGTTGGACTTCACCAGCACTCTTCCAGAAATTATGCGATTTGGTAGGTCATCACTGAAAGTGGACCGATGACTGAATAATCTGCAAGATAGAGAGGGTAAACCAAGACGTGAACTTGAAGTTGTTTCATGAAGAAGTTGTGGTAGTAAATTCTGGGAAAATTCACTGCATTATTTCATTAATTTTTATATTCCTTATTGACATCCCTGGAAAGGTGATAGTTTTTGTTGTTGTTGTTGTTTTCTGGATAAGAATTTATTTTACAGAGTCAGAAATTGGCCTCTATATTGATTCTGTCACTTACCAGCTGTGAGACCTCAAACAAGTTATAGGACACAGACAACTAGATCAGGTAGTCCCAAGCAGGTGATATTAGACATTACCTACATTTAGAGAATGATTATTTTTAAACCAGGAATAAAATCTTTTAATTTAAACATATCTATTCATCCTAGATATCACATGAATATTGATGTCAATTTGCCATTAATGTTTTTCAGGGGCTTTCAAGGTACAATTAAGTGACTTCAAGAGTGAATCTTTGAAAAGGGAAAGATAGCAGAAGAGAGATTGCCTGCATTTGTTTTCTCCTCCACAGGATAGAAACAAGGCAACAGGTGGGTAACTAAAGGGCCTTGCACTGTGAAGCCAATAGGATTTAAACTGAAGATTGCACAACAAATGGATAGTCCAAGACACATCAAGAGAAAGGCTGCTTAACAAGAAGGCCCTCACATAAAGGTGGAAGAGATATTCACCTCACCAGAGGCATACATCTCAGCATAGGAACACAAGAAATAGAGGGAAACAGGATAATAGGATGCTTTCTAAAGTTCATAATACAAAGATATGAAAGAAATGAAGGGGACGATGTGTTGGATAAGTAATTCAAAAGAACAATTCTTAAAATATTCAATGACATCCAAGAGAATACAGAAAATAATTGAATGAATTAAGGATGACAATGCAGGATATGAATGAGAAATTCAATAAAGAGATAGGGATTTTGAGAAATCTCTCTAAGATTCTCTATAAGTCTATATAAGAGATAGAGAAAGAACCAGAAAGTCTGGAAATGAATAACTCAGTATGTCAGATAAAACAACAACAACAACAAAAACAACAACAATAACAACCCCCCCAAAACAAACAAGCAAGCAAACAAACAACAACAACAACAACAACAACAACAACAAACAAAACTCAGTTGAAATCCTAACCAGTAGGCTAGATCAAGTAGAAGAGAGAATTATCAGGGCTTGAAGACATAGCTGATGAATTATCACATTCAGATAGTCTTAAAGAATAAACCAAGCATACAAAATCTCTTGGACATCATTAAAGAACAAATGTACGTATAATAAAAGGAGAAGAGAGAGGAGAGCTATGGGCTGTAGGCATAGAAAACCTGTTCAGTAGCTGGGTGTGGTGGCGCATGCCTGAAATCCCAGTACTTGGGAGGCTGAGACAGGAGGCTCACAGGTTTGAGAATGACCTTAGCAACTTAGTGTTTCAAAACAAGAAAAGAAAAAAACAGCTGGGGTTGTAGCTTGGAGATAGAATGCCTTTGGGTTCAATCCACATACCGTAACAACAAAATAAATTAAAAAAAAAAGAAAAAGGGAAACCATATTCAGTGAAATAATAGCAGAAAGTTTCCCAAATCTTGTTTTTTCCTTGTTTTATTTTAATTATTAGCATATATATATCATATATATGATATATATACATTCTTTTATATACATTCTTTTTTTTTTTTTTTTTTTTTTTGCGGCACTGGGGATTGAACTCAGGAGCATTCTACCTCCAAGCTATACCACCAGCCCTATTTTTTATTCTTTATTTTGAAACCGGGTCTCACTAAGTTGCAAAGTACCTCACTAGGTAGCTGAGGCTGGCCGAGAACCCGGATCCTCTGGTCTCAGCCTCCCGAATGCTGGGATATATACATTCTTACCAAAGAACAGTCACCATACCAAACAAACAAAGAAGAAACAAAACATACTAAAAACATTGCATGGAAAAAAAAAAAGAGTGAATCTTCAATGGGGAAATTTGTGCTCAGTGGTGCACAGACCTTTGGTAAATCTAAGGGCTGAACTGCAAAGTAGCTGCAGGAAGCCATACTCTCAGGTCAGGCATACTCCATTGTCAACATGTTTATCTTCTATATTCTGAATAATTTTTTTTGTTATGAAAGAACCTAGAGTCACACAACTACATCATAAAAGTAGTTATGAAACTGCCTACTATTTTTCCTAGCAGATACTTGTGAAAAGTAGTTTGCATTCTCCTAGTTTTTTTTTTTTTTTTTTAAATACAGGGAGCTCTTAAGATGAGAAGGCTAGGGAACCAAGAACGCATACATAGACAATATCGAGTTTTAAATGTCAGCTGGTAGAAAGAGGGAGGGCGCCCACTACGGAGGCAGGTGTGGGAAGGGAGCGAGGGTTATGGCCAGAGACTGGCTGGGGTGGAGCAGATGGGAGCACAGGTAGAGTTGGCACACGTGGACTGGGTCTTGAGTGACAGGCAGAGGTGCTGAGGTTCTAGGTGCTGTGTCTCGGTGCCCATGGTAGTGCTGTGGAGCAGGACAGGAGTCAGTGCTGGAGACAGGGTCATGGGCTGCACACCTGAGCACGGGCCCTCGTACATGCGCCTGGTGAAAGTGTTGGTGGACACGAGGTTTGGGGTCACCGTGGAGCTGTAGCTTAGAATTTAAAGAAAGCAGTCGGCGCAGGAAGTGGTCGGAGTGGAAAGTAGTTGGAACAGGAAGTAGTAGAAGCAGGAAGTAGTCGGAGCGGGAAGTAATCAGAACAGGAAGTAGTCGGAACAGGAAGTAGTCAGAACAGGAAGTAGTCAGAACAGGAAGTAGTCGGAACAGGAAGTAGTCGGAACAGGAAGTAGTTGGCAGGTGAAAGTGCAAAAGAGGAAGTGGGTGGAAGGAAGAAGTGGCAGAGTGAGATGGAATGGGCGCGTATAAGACAAGCACTCAAGTCTCAGCTTCCCTGCCCGGAAGACCCACAACTTCCTACCAGTAGGAGAGAAGTAATGTGGCTATTCCCAGTAAAAACATTCTGCCAAGCTGGGTGTCGTGGCGCATGCCTGGAATCCCAGAACATGGCGGACTGAGACAGGAGGATCACAGGTTCGAGGCCAGCCTAGCCAACTTAGCGATACCCTGTTTCAATTCCAGGTACCTTCCTCCCAAATTCTACCAAGATACAGAATGGTGCCTTGTAATTCTTATTCCACACATATGGCTTATAGAGTTTGCTGACTAGTCCAGTAGCTTCAAAATACGGTTTGCTTGTCTTAAATCCTAGACCTTACCTGTGTTCTGGTTGTAGCCCATAATTGGCGTGGTTAAACCTTGCATTTAATTTATTCTCTGCCCATCGGTTGATGAGGCATGTGGGAGAGAATTTTTGGATTGTTCTATTGTAACGGGTGAAGAGCGTGGCGTCCATGGGCTCTCCATTATCCCAAACCCGGTTCCATATCCATGCCCCTCGTCTTGTGCTGAGGAAAACCTGCAAGAGAGGAGCGGCTGCCCAGTTGGCGTCAATTTTGTTCCTTATCAGTCTGATCTCAGGTGCTCAGAGCATTGTTTTAAAATGTTGTCAAGCGACTAGGTCTACCATCTCCTATCACCTCACCTGCCCTGTCTCCCCTGCCCTCCCTTTCCTCCTGGTTCCCTCTGGGCAAAGCTCTAGTTACTTGATGTCCTTTCAATACACTTACTGGGTGTCATGAACCTACTTCCACTGTAAACTTTCCTTTAGCTGTGCTTGATGTCTGTGAAAGTACATGAAAATCAAAGGGTATGTTTTGGAAAAAATGCAAAACTTTTCTTTCCGATTTTATGCCATAGATTGACACCTCAGAAGAAAGGCTGATGTTTCCTAATGAAAATAAAATCACTTGTATAGTCATTAGCAACAAAAGTCCACAACTCATATATTGGTGTGTCTAGTACAGAGTGCCTGTATGGATAGGTAGTACCCAAACTCAGTGGTTGATAATCATCTCTACAGAGAACTTTAAATATTAGAAATCTTGTTTTGGTTTCTTTTTCTTGAAGGAAATCCTGAATCAAAATTAAAAATATTTTGCTCTGTGGAAAGTGATTGCTCTGTGCTCTTTAGGGGTCTACGACATTGTTTGCAGAGAGTATTGCTCTTAGTGACATTCAGTGGAACCCATGGATTTCTTTTCTGTTCCTAGTAACTTATTCATAGATCAGCTGACACAGATCCTTGATGGCTGGATCTTGAGCAAGGCTCCATCCGCTGGAGTCCTGCAAGGCAGACGATTCCAAAAGAAGGAATGTGGGGCATATCCCACTATGCATTATGTTATATTCTGGAAATTTTGGGTGCTTTGGGTTTTGATTTCACATTAATTATAAAGGAAAATTTCTTAGAAACATGTGGCCTGACAGAAGTGATCTCTTAGCTGAAAAAACAGTGCCTCAAGACAACCCATAAGAAATTCATTAACCACATACAAACATTAGTCAGGAAACGGGCTTTGCAAGCTTGGTTACTAAACAGCCTTATGTTCCCTCTCAGGACAGAGGTATAGCAACAAAATAAATAAGCCAAAGAGACTTAGGTCTACTATTTTATCTATGAGTAAAGAAGGCTTTAAGACAGATAGTTTGTCCACTTCCTCCTTGTCTTCTTAAAATTTCACCAGACACATTAACTCTCTAGCTGCCTGAGAAAAAGATAAGAACACTGCTTAAAGGAGCTAAACAAATAGTAAAGATTTAAACTAATGAATAGAGACTATTTGTTGTTAACCTTTAACACTGCTTTGTACTAAAAGAATCTTTATATGTATTGTATTTTGTAACCTTTACTGTTTTCTTAATCCCATCAAATACCATGGGAAATGGCTTTTCTAGTTAAAGATGTACCTACTCAACCTTTAGAAAAATAAGACTGTAAAAATTCCTGTTCTATATGCCTCACTGCAAGAAAGATAGTATAAAAAACAGCTACTAACAAGCAATAAATAGGTACGCTTCTACACTGCATGTGGTGTGGCGTATTCTTGAGACCTCGTCATCTCTTGAGACCCCACCTATTGAGGGACCCCCCGACCCCACTGCCTGGAGGGCTGGACCTCCACAATCAGCCTCACATTTTTTTACTCATGCTTTCTATATTGTTCTCTATTTAAACTTTATTTCCAATAAGAAAACTTTGGTGTTTTATGTAAAATTTATTTCACTTTGAAATTTCCCATCTCCCTATTGTAGGCACATCTAGATTATTCTGTGTTATCTGACTCGAGTTTGTTTGCTTTCTTTCATGAATCCAATGCATTATGCTGTGGAAGGGTGCTATATTTTTAGTGTTCTCTATTCTTTCCCTTATATGTAGTCAGAAGTAAAAAATATAATTTCCCGGCATAGCCGGCAGTCACAATTGGCATACTACTGCTAAACCTATAGAAGGTCTAGGCTCACCATGGTCCACCCTCCACAGATGTCAAGGTTATACTATATAAGAACAAGGAAAAGAATCAGTGTGCAATCTCAAACCTGTTCAGCTACTCGGCTGATCTCACCGGCCACATCTGCTCCAGAGTTCCCGATACCGATCACCACCACTCTCTTCCCCATGAAACTGTCTGGGTTCTTGTACTCCCAGCTGTGCAGATAGGTGCCTCTGAACTTCTTGATCCCTGTGAGGAAAGGGCCGAATCCCCCAATTCACAAACAAAATGGAAAAGGCTGGCAAAATTTATTTCTAAACTTGAAATACACATTACTTAAACCCCTTCTTCTTTGTTGGTGAGTGGTTCCCAATATTATAGAAAAAAGATTATGCAAGGAACAGGAACATTCAATAGCAGTGGCAATATGGCTAAGAATAAAATCAAAGCGCACTAATGCTTCTTTTGAAAAATCCAGTTCTGCTCAGTATCATCACACACCACTGTAGGAGGTTGTTGTCTTATTCTCTATGTATGTAAGAGGACTGTTTCTTGGTTTTTGTGATTCTCTGAGTAGGTTTTATATAAAGATCCTTAGCAATACACAGCAATGTTATTCAAAAGGGATTAGATGCAAACCATGTGTGGAGCTTTGAAGATTAAGGTGGTGATACAAAAATGTGTAAAAATGAAACTCGTATCAATGGTGTATTTTCTACAACATATTCATAATTGAGTATACATTTGGCACAAGCATATCTTAGTTTGTATTAGCTGCTTTTCTTGGCTCTTGCCTACTCTGTTGAATAATGTAAGTCTTGAGTATTTGAAGTTTCAGAACATCTTAAACAAAAAGTTGATAATAACAAAAAAATTCTGTGTGTAGTCACAGATGTAAACCTGTGTTTGGCATATGCTCTTCCTTGTCGAGTGTAGTTCTGACCTCTGAGACACGTCCTGGATTTCCTCCTCCTCTCAGAGTCCTGCTGCCATTCCAGTCAAAGCTTCTGCCATCATCTCTTTAATGGACTATGAAAAAACCTTCCTTATTGATGTCTCTGCTTTGGTTCTCCTCCCTATCAATTAGTGTTACATGCCACTATGCCACTACAAGACTGATCTTTGTACATACACACCTTTGGCTCTTCCACACTGTCCTTGTCCACTTACCTGGCTCACCATCATCACCTGGTGAGCTCTTAATTTCCAGTTGCAGTGGAGCTATCATCAGATCTTTATCATCACCATCACCACCAGATCTTTCATCAGTAGATCTTTCCTGACTACTCCAGAAGGCTACCACACCCTTTTCTGTATCCTACTTTGTCACATAGCATAGGCATTGGGATCCTTAGAGTCCAGAGATGTATCTACACGCTCGTCAGTTAAATACCTGCAAAGTCCTGTAAGGGCAGATACTTCTCAGTGTGATGGCCGCTGCAGACCATGACCCCGTCAAAGACGTAGGCATTCTGCTCCCCATCAGCTTCCACCATGACATCCCACTGGCCGGAGGAGGCAAAATCAGGGCGCCTCCTCACACTGCACACCTTAGACTGGGAAACAAGGAACAGGGTCAGCCTCAGTTCCAGAACACGGTTCTCAGTCTTTGTTTCCCCCTCAAGGATGCTATGGTAATGTCTGTATTCATAGCTCTTGGTTCTTTAGTATGTTTACGCACAGTAATTCCTAAAAGCATTGCTTCTCAAGGATCAGGGTACTTTGAAAAATATTATCCTATGGTCCATATTCTACCTTTAATAAAATTAAGTGAGAACCAGATTTTAGGGGAAATCATGAGACAATGCCTTTCCTCCTAGAAGAAAAATAAGATAGAGACAAAAAGCTTCACTGATGTCAAGAATGAGAACAGATGACACATCTTTGAGGACTCTGGTGGAAATGCAAGTTGAAACTGTGCCCTGTTCCCGCTGGCTTGGGGACACTCTGCCTTCCCGTGTGCAGGTGAGGAACAGGGCTTCCTTCCTCACCAGGAACTGGATGTGCTTCCCGAGACCAAAGTGCCTGACGTACATCCGGAGGTACTCCATCAGTTTGGTGTTGTGCATGTAGTTGGGGTAGTGGTCGGGGATGGGGTAGTCGCTGAAGGCCGTCATCTCCTTGGAGGTGTTGCAGGTCAAGGACTTGTAGATCCCGGGTCTTCCAATTTCAGGTGTCTCCTGCAGGAAACACACAGACCGTGGCCTCCAGGATTGAGGTGCAGAGAATGGCGGCAATGACTCCATTCTTTATGAAGAGACCTCTAAGTAGAATCGTGTTCATGGTGAAGGACCCAAAGTAATGCCAAGAATGATATCACTACAGGAAAATGGTCCCAGATGCTAAAAACCCAATACAACAAAACCAAACCCAAAGAAAGACCTGCATCAAACACAAAGGGGTTTGGGAAGAGAAGCTTCCAAAGTATAAACTCGGCCTCATAATTAAAGGAATTAGGTTAGGAGGAAACCCCAGAAAAAAAGTATTAAATGACTTGGGAAAAGAAATTATGAAAATGTGGGATATATTATAGTATTAAAGAATGGTAACTGACAATATCAGATAAATGTGACGAATATTTAAGAGCAAAAGTGAACACCCTTTAAGGAACATGTGTTCCATGTTTTAAGACATATAATTCAGGTTTCATTCACTGCTTCCTGGTCATCCGGGACAGTATGCTTAAGAGAAACCCACTCACTTTACTTCTGCATGACTATGATCACGCTCTCATGCATGCTTCTTAGTAGGGGCAGTTATTTTCAGCACCCAAAAAACCACACAAAGCAGCAGGAGGGTGATCACGTGGCACGGATAGAAATGATCTCTCACTCTACACGTTGTCTGAGTTTCAGCTTTCTCATAGCTACATTTTTAGTACTCATGATGAAGTATTCTACGTGGGCTTGTTAGGAAAATCATAGGAAATAGGATCCTGCAGGTGCCTGCAAAGTTTCACAAATTCAGTTTATTTGAACATAAATACTACTTTGAAAAGAATGCTTAAGGAACAAGTAATTTATATGTTGTCAGAATTCTGTTTCCTAGTGAAAAGGGTACAACTTCCCTAAACAGAGATCGCGTCGCGCTTTATGGGAATGTTTATGAAATTACCTGGTATCTCCACAGTCCTCCAATATCACTGCCTTTCTCAAAACACGTAGGCTCCAGTCCCTCGTCCAAGCAGCACTTAACGGCCCCTAATCCGCTGACCCCAGCGCCAATCACAGCAATTTTTTTTACAGTCATGGTCACTTGAATAAAGAAGAATTGTTTCAGTTTTGTTTTGAGAAACAAAGTCAAGGTTCATGGTCCATGTTGGTGTCCTCCCCCCCCTTTATTTCAACATTCTACCATTTTTTTCATATCTTTATTTTTTTTGCAGTACTGGGCTTTGCACTCAGAGGTGTTCTACCTCTGAGCTACGCCTCCAGCCCTATTTTATTCTCTTTTTTTTTTTTTTGAAACAGGGTCTCACAAAGTTGCTGAGGGCCTTGCTAAGTTGCTGAGGCTGGCCTTAAACCTGAAATCCTCCTGTGTTAGCCTCCCAAGTACTGGGATTATAGGCATGTGCCACCATGCCTGGCTTCCACCATTTCTTTGGATGGAACTTTGCTTTCTTCTTTCATAACTTACATTATCTTACTGTGAAATATGCACAGACTCAAACATATATTGATACACATACTCAAACATATATCGACACACATGTACATATGTATTTACCGTCAGCCCTCTATATCAGATGGTATAAGCAACAATGGATTGAAAATATTTTTTAAAATATGTGTCTACGGGCCATATGGAAAATTGCTTTCTTTTTGCTATTCTTAAAACAGCACAGTGTAACTGTTTACATAGTATTTTGAGTGTATTAAATATTAATTGATTTAGAGATGATTAAAAGTATATGACAAGGCAGACAGTTCATGACCAGATCTTTAGTCCTTTTATTAGAATTGTAAAAATGTGGCCTCACTTAATGAAAACAAAATTTGGTAGAATTTCCAGATGATTCAAAACTTTTCTAAATAGAAGAATCGTAGATTTTTCATACACTTAGAAATTGACTTCAGGATAGTTATTTATATAATGAAGGTGACTATAATATGGCTTATTAACTTAAGGTTGTCAGGAATGTTCAGTCTTCAAGTGAAAAATGTGAGTTGCCTGTCTACGACATTACTACATTTCTAACTAAAAAGTCAGTTGCACTATACTTTATCACTAATCTAGGAAAAAGAACAGAAACATTGAACTACTATCACTCTTGTTTCTCCATTTGGTAAATTGAGATGAGTTTTTTGGGGGTCTTGTTTTGATGGCTATGGAAGCAATGAATAGAAAGCATGCACTCTCCTTGTCACATCGAAGCTCAGCATGTCTCCCAGGCTCCCAGGCTCTTGGTGGAAGCCTCCACTCCATGGTCTTCTTGACCCTCTCCCTTCTGCATGCCACCATCACATCTACAGCACGTGGTGGCCTTCCTATTTTGGTATCTTTCCACCTGCTTCTCATTTTGTCCAGAAAGTCTCTTTCCCACAGATCTCCAATTCCACTTACTCTTCGAGACTGGGTTCTGTTAAATGAGAAAAGTGTTGTCGATGCTCTGATTTTTATCACCTCTTTGAAGTTTTCTTTTTTTTTTTTTTTGCAGTACTGGAGATTGAACTCAGGGGCATTCTACCTCCGAGCTATACCCCCAGCCCTATTTTTTATTCTTTATTTTGAAACAGGGTCTCACTAAGTTGCAGAGTGCCTCACTAGGTAGCTGAGGCTGGCCGCGAACCCAGATCCTCCAGTCTCAGTCTCCCAAATGCTGGGATTACAAGCGTGCGCCACCACACCCGGCCTTTGCAGTTTTCTCGACCATTTCAATTCTCTTTCCTTCTCTTCTACATGCATGGTTGGATCTACCCAGTTTCAAACTTTGTTCTATTTTCCTAGTTTTCTGATCCTTTACGTTAAACTGAACATGTCTTATCCTTCTTCAGCTAGATGGTGAAATTGTGAGACCTTCATTCTCTTTGAGTCCTCATAGTGGTGAGGGACAGCAAAGGAACCCAATCGCTCAGTCCTGTAAAAGTGCTGAGCCTTAGGTACTCAGTACTCTTACTCTGAAAGTCAAACCCTTTTGCCTCAACCTATTTGGGTGGGGATTTTGCTTCACTCCATTCAAGAGACATTTTCGCATCATTTCTTCTTGTTCTACTCTTTGCACTCTGGCTCATGCCTCCCGTGGGAGGAACGCTGGCTCTTCTGACTGGTGACATGGTCGAAGCTGCTGTCCACTGGGTGGCCTGAAGCCAGCCTGGGACTCCACCCTCTCACTGGGGCTTGTTTTTACGCTCTTCTGGAGTCTGAGGGAGCCTGTAGTCATCCATGCATCTGACACGATGAGCTCGCTGGAGAATTCATCCTCCAGGCATCTCCAAACTCGAGACTTGAGATGAATGGAAATTCTATTCAGGCTGCATGGGAAGCCGCATTGTTCACCCCAGCTTGAATGGGGAGGCTTGTACCGTGGGCAACGAAGCCTGTGGCATATTTTCTTGCCCATTTTTCTTCAGCGTCCATTCCTCACTTGATTAGAGCCAGTAAACAAGAGATAATTTTGTTGCTGGTTCTTTCACAAAAGTTAGATGCATTCCCTTCTTTATTTTATTTTATTTTACTATTATTGGTGCATTGTAATCATACATCTTTCTTAGGTACAAGCTGGTAGAGGCATACAAGCACACATCTCTCATTTAACCCTTCCCCACCCCCCCCACTCCCTCGCCCTCCCTCCTTCTCAAGTTCAGTTTAGTGATTGACTTTGATGATTGTGAAAGTACATCATGTGTATTAGGGTGTCCCCCCCCATCACCTTAGTTAAGTCATCTTCTTTGCTCATCTAAGGTTTCTCCTTCTTTGTCTAGAGTCCCTCTTATGACCCACTTTCTCCCGAGCTTCAGCATATTAGGGAGAGCATACAATTTTTTACTTTTTGTGACTGACTAATCTCACTTAACATGATGTTTCTTTTTAATATACAGATTTTATGTTTGTTTCAAGGTGGACTGCATCATTCATTTATTCTTGACATAAAAAGACTCATACTGTTTTAACTTTGATATACATTTAGTATATACAATATCACCTATTTATATACATCTATTATAGCTATGAACTGTTATAATAAAGCCAGGAATCTTATTCATTCTTTCTTTTATTTTACTAATTAGTGCATGCTTATTATTTTAAAAACCATAAAATACCAAATTAAGAGTAAAAAAATAAAAATTCCATGATCTATCAAGCAGAGAAAAATTGACTAAAAGACCTTGTCTTCTCTCTCTCTCTCTCTCTCTCTCTCTCTCTCTCTCTCTCTCTCTCACACACACACACACACACACACATATACACTTTCTATATATTTGGAGGATCTGAGGAAATATTTGATAAACAAATCAATGAATTTTGATGGTTGCAATATTTCATTATATAATTTTCTGTTGCACAACTTAGATTTTTCCTGATCCCTACTATTATAAAGAAACAAAAGTCTTCTCACTTTTCCAACCACAAAAGTTCTACTTCATTCCCTTCCTCTGCAACTGGATCTCCGTTAGCTGTTCTCAAAGGATGAGAACACAGGCATTTTATCTTGGTGTGGTGCTCGGGGCCACCTGAGTCCCTGGTACCTAGTCAGTAAATGGCAGCCAGTGTTTTAATAAGCAGATGAAAATTCTATCATGCTCAGACAGTCCAATTAAAATGTATCAACTAGAGAGAAATGCAGTATCTGTTAAATTCTTGCCCAATTTTT
>PVLC010036994.1:2500-15499 GCA_004027655.1 Graphiurus murinus | reverse complement strand
CGGAGTGCCTCACTAGGTAGCTGAGGCTGGCCGCGAACCCGGATCCTCCGGTCTCAGCCTCCCGAATGCTGGGATTACAAGCGTGCGCCACCACGCCTGGCTCTTCAGTAAATCTTAAGGAGTAATATATGTGAAAATGCTTTAGAAATTTCAAAGCACAGCCCAGCATGGTGGTGTACACCTGTAACCCCAGTACTTGGGAGACTGAGACAGGAGGATCGCAGGTTCGCAGCCAGCCTCAGCAATTTAGTCAGGCCTCTGCAACTTACCAAGACCCTGTTTCAAAATAAAGAATAAGTGCTGGGCATGGTGACACACGCTTGTAATCCCAGTACTTGGGAGGCTGAGACAGGAGGATCACATGCTCAGGGACAGCCTTAGCTACATAGTGAGGTCCTTCACAACTTAGTGAGACCCTGTCTCAAAATAAGGAATAAAAAATAGGGCTGAGGGTATAGCTCAGAGGTAGAAGGCCCCTGGGTTCAATCCCCAGTACCATAAAAAATGAAAGGAAGGAAGGAAGGAATAAAATAGGGCTGAGGGTGTAGCTTAGATATAGATTGTGTGGTTCAATCCCTAGTACCACACACACACAGAAAGAAATTTCAGCATGCTGTAGAATTGATATTCTGATGACCTAAATTATAATAATAGTTCAAATAAGATCCCTATTAGTATGAATAATAGTGTCATTTTGTGGTACTGAGTATTGAACCCAGAGGCATTCTACCTCTGATATATACCCTTTTTCTATTTTTTGTTTTGAAACAAGGTCTTGCTAGGTTGTTGCAAGTCTCACTAAATTGCTGAGGCTGGCCACGAACCTGCGATCCTTCTGTCTCAGCCTCCTGAGCACTAGGATTACAGGTGTGCACCACCAGGCAGGACTTAAATTGCTTTTTTCATTATGCTATACTGTCAAGAAAGTTAAAATAACAGCAGTTTCTATAGCAGTTGAAAATATAGTGTATATTACTATCTGTGCTCATGTGACTGAGTCTCACTTAAGTGTAATTTTTTTTTTCTGTACAGTGGATTGAAGCCAAGGACTTTCTACCTCCGAGCTGTATCCACAACCATATTTTTTATTCTTTATCTTTGAAAAAGGTTCTCACTAAGTTGCGAAGTTGCAAAGGGCCTCACTAAGTAGCTGAGGCTGGCCACCAATCTGTGATCCTCCTGTGTCAGTGTCAGCCTCCCAAGTATTGGGATTACAAGTGTGCAACACCACACCTAGCTAAATGTTTTAAATTTGAAACAGCGTCTCACATGTTGCTGAGGTTGGCCTTGAATTTGTGATCCTCCTGTCTCAGACTCTCAAGGACTTGATTTGTGGGTGTGCGCCACTGTGTCTGACTTTATAGTTTACTTTTTGTATTTCATTTTATTGGGAAAAATGACTTCCGTTCATGTTCTTTTTTCTGATGGAACAAAATTCAGGACTGCATGTGCACAACCTTGAAAAATATATGTCATATGGTGCTAACTGTTGTGAACTATTCATGAAAATCTCTACTCAGGACAGATGCACTTGAGTTAAATTGAAAGTTTGAAAGCACTAGCATTTACATTAAGTAGAATTAAGGGAATATTAATTTCTTTCAAACAAAGGTAATAAAGAAACTGGGTGTGATGGTGCACACCTGTAATCCCAGTACTTGGGAGGCTGAGACAGTAGGATTGCAGGTTCAAAGCAGCCTCAGCAACTTAGTGACACTCAGCAACCTAGCAGAACCCTGTTTCAAAACAAAGAATAGAAATGGCTGGGAGTATAGCTTGGAGATAGAATGCTCCTGGGTTCAACCTCTAGTACCAAGAAAAAAAAAAGATAATGAAGATCAGGAAGCATGTCACATTTGTATTCTCCAAAGTGACTTGCACTCAACAATTGAACTGAATTGCCCTAAATGGTAGTGCCATGGCTTGGAATTTCTCTATTTAATATCTATACATTGAGTGAAATAATTTTTCTCAATTCCTTAGAGTTTAGGTTTTGAAGCTTCTTTGGTCAAGAAGGATCGATCAGCAAGTCATCTAGACCATAAACGAGAAATAAGACAGTAAGTACTTTGGGAGTACCAGTCAAAACAGATTTTGACTTCTCATTGCAAATTTATCATACTGTGAGCGTGTCAGTTTGTCCAGTATTTTCCTTATACTGGATGCAATGGTTGCTGCTTGTATTTCTCTCTGATGCATGGGATCTTTAACCAGTAGCTACTTACTACAATGCTTTTTCTTTTCTCATTTTTTCTATATAAGATGGAAACGGTCCTTCCTCGTGAGCCTGTTTTTCTGTATTCCTGTGATGGGGCTGATGATATATATGATGGTTATGGACCACCACCTTGAAGATCTTCACCACAACCAGAACATGAGTAATGAGGAAATGATCAACATTCATAACTCTATGTTCCTGGAGCGACAGATCCTGCCAGGATTGTCCATTATGAATTTGCTGTCCTTTTTATTGTGTGTACCTGTCCAGGCAAGTGAGATGTTTGCAAGCATATTGGATAATAAGGAAAAATAAGCCAGGTGTAGTGGTGCACACTTGTAATCTCAGTACTTGGGAGGCTGAGACCGGAGGATCGGGGTTCGCGGCCAGCCTCAGCTGCGTAGTGAGGCACTCCGCAACTTAATGAGACCTTGTTTCAAAATAAAGAATAAAAAATAGGAGCCAGGCATGGTGGTGCAAGCTTGTAATCCCAGCATTTGGGAGGCTGAGACCGGAGGATCTGGGTTCACGGCCAGCCTCAGCTACCTAGTGAAGCCCTCCACAACTTAGTGAGACCCTGTTTCAAAATAAAGAATAAAAAATAGGAAGCCGGGCGTGGTGGCGCACGCTTGTAATCCCAGCATTCGGGAGGCTGAGACCAGAGGATCCGGGTTCGCGGCCAGCCTCAGATACCTAGTGAGGCACTCTGCAACTTAGTGAGACCCTGTTTCCAAATAAAGAATAAAAAATAGGGCTGGGGGTACAGCTCGGAGGTAGAATGCCCCTGAGTTCAATCCCCAGTACTGCAAAAAAAAAAAAAAAAAAGAATAAAAAATAGGGCTGGGGGTATAACTCGGAGGTAGTATGCCCCTGAGTTCAATCCCCAGGACCGAAAAAAAAAAAAAAAACCAAAACAGCAAAACAAAAAAAACAAAAAACAGAGAGAGAAAAAGAAAGGAAGAGAACCATCCAACTTTCCTTCTTATATGGAATATCCATTGTTTCACAGAGGACAGCCTTGAGGGCTTATCCAACAATTTGAATCCTCCCTCCGCATACGCATCTGCTAAAATACAAACTTGCTTCAGCTTAGTATGCACTTAGTATTTATGGGTTAGTTAAGAGCCAAAGGAAGCTAGGTACGGTGGCACACACCTGTAATCCCAGTATTTGGAAGGCTGAGAAAGGAGGATCACAGGTTCGAGGACAGCCTCAGCAAGTAATGAGACTCTCAGCAACCTAGTGAGACCCCGTTTCAAAATAAAAATAAAAATAGGACTGGGGGTGTAGCTCAGAGATAGAATGCCCCTGGGTTTAATCTTCCGTACCACAAGAAAAAAATATATAAAGCCAAAGGAAGTAAGCTTAAGTTATTGAGGTATATATGTGAATTTCAACATTTTTAAAACTGAGTGTTTATCATTCCTATATTGCAGTTTGTCGGAGGCTGGTACTTCTACATTCAGGCGTATAAAGCACTGAAGCACAAGACAGCAAATATGGATGTACTGATTGTGCTGGCAACTACCATTGCGTTTGTCTACTCTTTGGTTATTCTTCTGGTTGCAATGTATGAGAGAGCCAAAATGAACCCCATCACTTTCTTTGACACGCCTCCCATGTTGTTTGTGTTTATTGCGCTAGGCCGATGGCTGGAGCACATAGCAAAGGTAAAGTAAGAAAGGGTGACGTTTGTTAAAATCTGGGGTGGATGCATGATCATCATCTTTTCTAGGCCAATTATTAGAAATATACATTGATAGCCAGGCATGGTGGTGCACGCTTGTAATCCCAGGACTTGGGAGGCTGAGACCAGAGGATTAGTAGGTTTGAGGACAGCCTTAGCAAATAGTGAGATTCGCATCAACCTATTGAGACCCTGTTTCAAAATAAAAATAAAAAATAGGGCCAGGCGTGGTGGCGCACACTTGTAATCCCAGCATTCGGGAGGCTGAGACCAGAGGATCTGGGTTTGCGGCCAGCCTCAGGTACCTAGTAAGGCACTCCGCAACTTAGTGAGACCCGGTTTCAAAATAAAGAATAAAAAATAGGGCTGGGGGTGTAGCTCAGAGGTAAAATTCCCCTGAGTTCAATCCCCAGTACTGCAAAAAAAAAAAAAAATAGGGCTGGGGGTGTAGCTTGGAGGTAGAATGCCCCTGGGTTCAATCCTCAGTAACCCCCCCCCCCACACAGAAATATACATTGATTTGTGTATTAAATGATTTACTGAAGGAAAAAAAAATATATATATATATATTTATATTTGGTGGTACTGGAGGTTGAACTCAGGGGCATTCTGCCTCTGAGCTACACCCCCCCAGCCCTATTTTTATGTTTTATTTTGAAACAGGGTCTCACTAAGTTGCAAAGGGCCTCACTAAGTAACTGAGGCTGGATGCAAATCTGCGATCACCCTGTCTCAGCCTAGAAAACATTTTTTGAAAGAAATTATTAGTGCATTTATTTTTATGTTTTTACTAGTGGGTTTGTGTGTGTGTGGTACTAAAGATTGAACCTAGGGATGTTCTACTTCTGAGCTACACCCCAGCCCTATTTTTATTCTCTATTTTGAAACAGGGTCATGCTAAGCTGTGAAGGGCCTCATTAAGTAGCTGAGGCTGGCCATGAATCTGTAATCCTCCTGTCTCAGCCTCCCAAGTACTGGGATTACAAGTGTACGCCACCACGCCCGGCTCTATTTTTTAAACAGGGTCTCACTAAGTTGTTGAGGGTCTCACCTTAAGTGGCTGAGGCTGACCATGAACCTGCAATCCTCCTGTCTCAGCCTCCCAAATCCTGAGACAATAGGCATATGCCACTATGCTCAGCTATACTTTTATATTTAACAGAATTGCCAGCATAGCATATATACCACTTTGATATCCTTAACACTGCAAAAGGTTTTCCCTGTTTTTGCAATCTGTCAGAGGTGCCAGACTTACTTGGCTTACTGTCCCTTTTTCAGAATAATATTTGCTCAGCTCTCACCCGGAAATCTACCTTTTTGTATCTATATTTCGTTCCAGTTCCCCTGAGAGGCAATATTCCTCACTTTGGGAGCCAATAGCTAAATACTTATTTGTTATTTCTGCATACTAAAAGTATGTCAAGTCAGTGTGCTCTAATTTATTAAATCATTCCGGTTTAGTTTTCAATTAGGATGTTTTCAGTTTTTTGGTTTTTTTTTTTTTTTTTTGGTACTGAGGATTGAACTCAGGGGCATTCTACCTCCAAGCTATACCCCCAGCCCTATTTTTTATTCTTTATTTTGAAACCGGGTCGCACTAAATTGCGGAATGCCTCACTAGGTAGCTGAGGCTGGCCGCGAACCCGGATCCTCCGGGCTCAGCCTCCCGAATGCTGGGATTACAAGCGTGCGCCACCACGCCCGGCCAGTTTTTTTATTTTAGATAATCCTGCATTGAACATGTCCATGTCTAATAATCCTTTCCAATGAACTACTATCTTAGGAGGAATTTTGTGATTACTGGGTTAAAGAGCACAGATCTTTCTGTTGTTCATGCTGCAAGTTTTGACAGTTTTTGCTAGCAAGGGTATATCGGTGAAACACTCTTACTATAAATTCATCAGCATTGCCTCTTATCTAAATTCTTGCTAAGGTAGTAGGCATTAAGGTATTACAGGGTGGCTTTAGTTTGCATTTCTTCCATTAGTAGCAAGGATAAACATTTTTCCATGCATTGGGTATTTATATTTCCTCTTGTATGGTTTGTCTATTCATGCCCTTTGTCCATGGATTTGTTCGGTTTCTGATGCTTTTCTTATTAATTTACATTTTCTTCATAAATTACACTCAATAATTTTAATACTTTTACATTCTTTATATTTTGATGTGAAAATGTTTCTGATTTGAATAAATATTTCTAAAGCTGATTGACCCAAGCCTAATGGGATTGCATGCCTGTACTTGATCCTAGTACTTGAGAGGTTGAGACAGAAGGATCGCAGGTTCAAGGACAGCCTTAGCAATATAACGAGACCCTCAGCAATCAAAGGAGACTCTGTTTCAAACAAAAAAATTAAAAAGGGCTGGGGGTATAGTTCAGAAGTAGAATGCCCCTGAGTTCAATCTCTTGTATCATGCACACACACACACGCACACACACACTAAATAAACAAAATCTCACTTTTGGGTAATTGTTAAATATTATATCTTTATTTTCTTTCTTAGCATTGTCATTGTGTTTGTTTTAATTTATAGGGCAAAACATCAGAGGCTCTTGCAAAACTAATTTCACTACAAGCTACAGAAGCAACTATTGTAACTCTTAACTCTGAGAATATCATTCTGAGGTATTTATCTTTGTTCTTCTCCCTTCTGTTTTTTTAACTTTTTATGAAAATCTTCAAATATATCCAGTAGAAGTACAAAGAGTATCACAGTCCCACAAATCCCTCTCCTAGATATAATAGTTGTCCACATTTTCCTACATTTTACTTCCTTCTTTTGTTGCAGTAGAAAACAAATCCCAAACCGGGCATGGTGGCCCATGCCTGTAATCTCAGTGACACAGGAGGCTGAGGCGGGAAGATCACAAGTCCGAGGCCACCCTGAGCAATTTAGCTAGATTCTGTGTCCAAATAAAGAATAAAAAAGGGTTGTGGCCGGGCGTGGTGACACAGGTTTGTAATCCCAGTAGGTGGGAGGCTGAGAGAGGAGGATAGCAGGTTCAAAGCCACCCTTAACAAGTTAGCAAGACCCTTTTAAAAAAAAATAAAAAGGGCCAAAGTGGCCAGGCATGGTGACGCACTCTTGTAATCCCTGTACTTGGGAGGCTGAGACCAGAGGATCCAGGTTCGCAGCCAGTCTCAGCTACTTAATGAGGCTCCCCACAACTTAGTGAGACCCTGTTTCAAAATAAAGAATGAAAAATAGGGCTGGCGGTGTAGCTCGGAGGTAGAATGCCCCTTGAGTTCAATCCCCAGTACCGCCAAAGAAAAAAAAAGTTAATTAGAATGCCTGCTTTGTGCCAAGTACTGTGTTACCCACCAACCATGAGCAAGGCCAGCATAATAGTTCTTGGCTTATATGTTGGTCTTACCTGGGTGTGGTGGCACATACTTGTATTCCTAGTACTGGAGAGGCTAAGAGAAGATGACTGCAGGTTTGAGGCCAGCCTCAGCAACTTAGTGAGGCTCTCAGCAACTTTGTGAGACCTTGTTTCCAAATAAAAAGCAAACTAGAGCTGGAGGTGTAGCTCACACCACACACACACACACACACACACACACACACACACACACACACAAAATGTTGGTCTTAGCTTCTATTGGTGGTAATTATGGAGCCGTGAGCTTGACATGAACTAAGAAGTTTTACATGGAGAGTTGAGGGCGAGAAGCATGTTGTCGTGACACTTTTTATGTTAACTCATTCAGTGAAGAACAGGTGGATGTGGAACTTGTGCAACGTGGAGATATCATTAAGGTGGTTCCAGGAGGCAAATTTCCAGTAGATGGTCGTGTTATTGAAGGACATTCTATGGTAGATGAGTCCCTCATCACAGGTATGTTCGTTCAGAGGATCATGACATGAAAGTGAAGGAAATTGAAAATGTTAATAACAAATAGGCACCAAAGTTAGGCATGGTGGCGCATGTCTGTAATGCCAGGAATTGGGAGGCTAAAATGGGAGGATCTTAGGTTCAAGACCAGCCTCAGCAACTTAGCAAAACTCTCATCAACCTAGCAAGACCTTTTTTCGAAAACAAAAAATAAAATTGGGCTGGGGTGTAGCTTAGAGGTAGAACGCCCCCTGGGTTCAATCCCCAGTGCCAAAATAAATAGGCACTGAAAGCAAAGAACTTTTTGTAGAAACTGTGAGCAAGTAGATTGTGAGCAAAGAGAATGTGCGTTCTTTGTGAGCTTGTATTAAATCAGCTTCCTAAGTTGGGCATGGTGGTGCACGCCTATAATCCCAGTACTTGGGAGGCTGAGACAGGAGGATCACAGGTTCACAGCTAGCTTCAGCTACTTAGTGAGGTCCTCCGCAACTTAGGGAGAACCTATTTCAAAATAAAGAATAAAAATAGGGCTGGGGGTGTAGCTCAGAGGTAGAATGCCCCTGGGTTCCATCCCCAGTACCGCAAAAAATAAATAAATCAGCTTTCTCAGGGTTGCTTTGTGGGTTTAGTGACACTATTGGAGACCCTTTTCAGTGAGGATTGTTAATTATTAGAAGGCATAACCAAAGGAAATTTTCTTGGTCTCCTGTACAGCCAGATAGACTCTGTCAAAATCTTCTAGGCAGCCGGGCGTGGTGGCGCACGCTTGTAATCCCAGCATTTGGGAGGCTGAGACCGGAGGATCCGGGTTCGCGGCCAGCCTCAGCTACCTAGTGAGGCACTCCGCAACTTAGTGAGACTCGGTTTCAAAATAAAGAATAAAAAATCGGTCTGGGGGTATAGCTCGGAGGTAGAATGCCTCTGAGTTTAATCCCCAGTACCACAAAAAAAAAAAAAAAATCTTCTAGGCAAATATCTATTCTGTCTACCTGCCCCAAAGAATGGTCTGGTCCAAGCTGGGCTAGAACAATAGGTTTTCCAAATCAGGGTATGCTCTAAGAAAGGAGGCCATTAGATAATTAAGGCACATTTGGAACAGAATTGATGTGATGCCTTTCCTACACTCCAGATACTCCCAGAAGAGTATGGGCTACATAGAAATAATTGAGGACTCTGTGCTTCTGAGTCAGGATGCTTTACCAGTTTGTATGGGAGTAGTCTTGGTTCTGGGGGACCATCTAGTAGTATCCCTGGCCTTGGCCCACTAAGTTATAGTAGCAGCACCCTGGGCCCTTCCATGCCATTCATCATTGCAAAGTTAAACTCACAGCCACATTTTGAATGCTACTTGAGAACAAGTCGAGAAGCAATGATCAGGGCTTGGGTGAAGCTCTGAAAGCATCTGTCAACAAGAGCTAACATATCAGCGTTTGCAGTTCAAAGTATGTCTCCCTTAGTTTGATCTAGCACTGACATAAGGAATACAGGGAGCGCCACCTTTGCCTAGGCATTTGTCCAAATTCTATTTCATGAAGTAAAAATCTTCTTTGGAGCGATTTCTTAACAGTTAATACATAATGGTGTGAGCCGGGCGTGGTGGCGCACGCTTGTAATCCCAGCATTTGGGAGGCTGAGACCGGAGGATCCGGGTTCGAGGCCAGCCTCAGCTACCTAGCGAGGCCCTCTGCAATTTAGTGAGACCCTGTTTCAAAAATAAAGAATAAGCCGCGCTTGTAATCCCAGCATTCGGGAGGCTGAGACCGGAGGATCCAGGTTCGAGGCCAGCCTCAGCTACCTAGTGAAGCACTCCGCAACTTAGTGAGACCCGGTTTCAAAATAAAAAGTATAAAAAATAGGGCTGGGGGTATAGCTCGGAGGTAGAATGGCCCTGGGTTCAATCCCTAGTACCGAAAAAAAGAATAAAACCAAAAAACATAATGGTAGATCTGGAGATAGCTTTGCTCCCTAAATCTGTTTTTGTTCTTCCTACAGGAGAGGCAATGCCTGTGGCTAAAAAACCTGGCAGCACAGTAATCGCTGGTTCCATTAACCAGAATGGGTCCATACTTTTCAAAGCAACCCATGTTGGAGCCGACACAACCCTTTCTCAAATTGTCAAACTTGTGGAGGAAGCGCAAACATCAAAGGTAACTTAACCTCCCAGGAGAAGCACAAAGTATTTGCTTTAAAGCCTTCTCAGTACAAACCTTGATCTAGATTTTATATTATCCTTTAATTTTGCTCTATTAATATGGAGTTTATTAAATATTTATCTGTGCCAAGTACCAAATATACTCTATATTCGCTATCAGAAAAGGGTATGCTGGCACTCACCTGTAATCCCAGTACTTGGGAGGCTGAGACAGGAGAATCGCAGGTTCAAGGACAGCCTTGATAACCTAGTGAGACTGACCGTGCGCGCACGCATGCACACACACACACACACACAAAAAAAAAAAAAAAAAAAAAAGAAAAAGAAAAAGGGAGGGAGGGAGGGAGACAGGGAGACTTTAAGGTGTTATTATTATGTTTATTTTAATTCTAGGCACCTATCCAGCAGTTTGCAGACAAACTCAGCGGCTACTTTGTTCCTTTTATCGTTTTTGTGTCCATTGCTACCCTTGTGGTATGGATTATAATTGGATTTCTGAATTTTGAAATTGTGGAAACCTACTTTCCTGTAAGTGACTTGGGACAACTCTTTATTATATGCAAATCAGTTTGTGAATGTTTTACAGAAGCAAATGGAAATAACTTAAAATTACCAGTATAGGCTGGGGTATAGCTCAGTGGTATGGGCTTGCCTAGCACACTTGAGGTGCTGGGTTTAGGGCCCAACCTCAGTGCAGTAGTACCTCTTTCTCTCCAGGCTACATATTCCAGGACCCCCAGGGGAAGCCTGAAACCACCGACTACCAAACACCATATATGCTATATTTTTTCCTATAAATGGAAAAGCGTGGTGGCACACGCTTGTAATCCCAGCATTCAGAAGGCTGAGACCGGAGAATCCGGGGTTCTCGGCCAGCCTCAGCTACCTAGTGAGGCCCTCCGCAACTTAGTGAGACTCGGTTTCAAAATAAAGAATAAAAAATAGGGCTGGGGGTATAGCTCGGAGGTAGAATGCCCCTGAGTTCAATCCCCAGTACCGCAAAAAAAAAAAAAAAAAAAAAAATGTATATTGGTAGCTAAGGTAGGACATGTGACTTTAACATTGTGGGATTTTATATGTGTGTGTGTGTGGGGAGAGTACTTGGTATTGAATCCAGAGGCACTCTACCTATGAGTTACACCTCCAGCCCTATTTAATTAATTAATTAATTGGTACTGGAGGTAGAACCCAGGGACATCCTACCTCCAGGTTATACCTCCAGCCCTTGTTTATTTTTTATTTGGAAAAAGGGTCTCGCTAAGTTGCTGAGAGCCTCACTAAGTTGCTGAGGCTGACTTTGAACCTGTGATCTTCCTGTCTTAGCCTCCCAAGTACTGAGATTACAGGCATGCGCCACCATGCCCATTTTATATTTTTATTTGGAAACAGGGTCTCACTAAGTTGCTGAGACTGGCCTTGAACCTGTGATCCTCCCATCTCAGCCTCCCAAGTACTGGGATTATAGGCATGAGCCACCACACACGTCTCTTATGGTTTTATTTAAATGGAGTTGAGAGCTAGGCACAGTAGTGCACACCTGTAATCCCAGTACATGGGAGTCTGAGACAAAAGAATCACAGGTTCAAAGCCGGTGCTTTGTAACTTAGCAAGACTCTATTCCAAAAGAAAAATAAAGTGCTAGGGGTATAGCTCAGAGGTAGAAGTCTCTGAGGTTTTCTTTCATTTCATATAGCTCTAGATCAACAATCATAATTTCTTTTTTCTCTTCTGCAGGGCTACAATAGAAGCATCTCCCGGACAGAAACCATAATCCGCTTTGCTTTCCAAGCCTCCATCACGGTTCTGTGTATTGCGTGTCCCTGTTCCCTGGGACTGGCCACTCCAACTGCTGTGATGGTGGGGACGGGAGTAGGTGCTCAGAATGGCATACTTATCAAAGGTGGAGAGCCACTGGAGATGGCCCATAAGGTAAGGCAGTGCCTACCACTGACACCGCCCCAGCCAAGATTGGGATAGCAGCACTCCTGTTGAGAAGCAGAGTGCTGCGTTATTTCCACATGGTTCATAAACTGTGCCTTTTCTGGGACGGTTCTGAGGGTTGAGGTCTGAGAGAGATTATTTCCATTCTGCTCCACGTTGGTCTTAGATATTGGGATTTCCAAAAATACTCTAGGAGCCGGGCGCAGTGGCGCATGCCTGTAATCCCAGTACTTGGGAAGCTGAGACAGAGGATTGCAGGTTCGAGGACAGCCTCAGCAGGTGATGAGACTCTCATCAACCTAGTAAGGAGAATAAAATAGGCTGAATGTGGTGGTGCACGCTTGTAATCCCAGTACTTGGGAGGCTGAGACAGGAGGATTGCAGGTTTGCGGCCAGCCGCAGCTACTTAGTGAGGCCCTTCACAATTTAGTGAGACCCTGTTTCAAAATAAAGAATAAAAAAATAGGGCTCGAGGTGTAGCTCGGAGGTAGAATGTAGAATGCCCCTGGGGCCAATTCCCAATACCGCAATAAAGAAAGAGAAAGAGAGAGAGAAGGGAAGGAAGGAAGGAAGGAAAAGAAAAAATAGCGCTGGAGATGTAGCTCAGAGGTAGAATGTCCCTGGGTTTGATGCCTCGTACCACCAAAAAAACCCCCCAAAAAGCAAAAATACTCTAGGCCTAGTCTTTTAGAACAGATCTTGCTGTGAAAAAGCTGGGTCCTAGCCCAGCTCGATCTAGACTAGTCTTTAGGGCAGGAAGACAGAACAGATGTTTTCCTGGGAAAACTTGCCAAAGCCCCGCTGGTTTCTGATGTATTTGTGTGACTCCATACTTGGGGTCTTCAGCAGGAAATGGCGCCGCCAATTACAATGCAATTTCTTTGCCTTTGCTGCCACCAGCTGGGCAGTTTCAGCTATGACTTAAGGAATATTGTGTGTGTGTGTGTGTGTGTGTGTGTGTGTGTGTGTGTGTGTGTGTGTGTGAGAGAGAGAGAGAGAGAGAGAGAGAGAGACAGACAGACAGACAGACAGACAGACAGACAGACAGAGAGACAGACAGACAGACAGACAAAGAATTAAACTCAGGGGCATTCTACCTCTAAGCTACACCCCTAGCCCTTTTTATTTTTTTATTTTGAAACAGAATCTCACTAAGTTGCTGA